>CM074726.1:185907973-186202333 GCA_037306005.1 Rhinophrynus dorsalis
TAATGGGAAAAAAGGAGCGACGCAGGTCTTTACGTTATGTAGATTGAATTGAATTAATGGAGCTATTAACCTCTTGAATGCTGGAGTGATCTCCAATGCATTGAAAAATAATTGGGGTTAATGGGAATTTGGCGAATTTTGGTTTACTCCATATTTACTTCTGTTCTGCTTTGTACATCAGCCTCTCTGAGGCTGGAGGTCTTAAATATGTTTATTTTTTTTCTCATATTAGTATAAGTATGAGGTAGCGCTCAAGTGTAATTCACTGCCGAATAACTGCTATGACTATTATGGGATGAAGTTGTGTAGCAGTAAAATAATATCTGTATAGATATCTGGGTGAGATAATAGATAAGAAGACCTGATCCAACTCTGTGGAATAGAGCTAAACTGTACGACAGGAAGTGGCTAGGACTACATGAGAAGTAAATAGAGACTGTGGGAGATGGGTGGCCCTAGGGTACCACCCTAATGATGCACAGGGTCACTGTCCACTTTAAAGTGAATTATAATAAACTCTACAGTGATGGTATAACCCTAAGATGTATGGCCTGAACTGTTAACAAACACAATAAATATACAAACAAATTATACAAGAAGTACGAGGATAGAAATAATAGTCCAAGTCCACTATGGAAATGAAATAGATAAACATGTGTGTATGTATGTAATCATTTTGTTATTATGCAATAGTCCTATATATTCCAAATGAGGATAAAAAATTAGTACATGCAGTCTCTAGAGGATAAACAGAAGGATGATGAAATGAAATGGTACCAGATGGATGATGATAAATGTAGATGGTATGATTGGAAGACGAACTATTAGTAAATGAATTGATGGAAATTATTAGAAGGAAACACTCCGTGGGTGCATTCACATACAAACACTGCCTCTGTTGGATCTCTGTGCTGCTGTCTTTAGCCTGGAGTCCACTAGGGAAATTACATGCAAAAAAGAACAAAAGGGAGATCTAAGTGCACCCTTTATTATCATACAGCAAACTGAAGACAAAATCAAATAAAAAATAATAATGTAAGAGCTATATATGCTTTAATAAATAATAATAATGTTAAAATGACCCCCTTAGGGAGTTAAATAGCTCCTACAAACTAGACTGGGTGTATATGAAGTAAGATAGTCATTTAGGTTGAAAAAAGACTTGCGTCCATCTAGTTCAACCCTTTTCCTATTCCTGTTTACCATTGTTGATCCAAAAGAAGGCAAAAAACCCCCTCAATATAGCAATTTCAAATTCTGCCTTTAATGGAGGGAAAAATTCCTTCTTGCTTCCAAATAGCAATCAGATTTCTCCTTGGATCAACAAGCACTAACTAAATATTAATCCTAATACTAACGTACATAGCCCTCTATGTTCAGCTCTTTTAAATAAGTATCCAGGCCATTTTTAAAGGCATCTAATGTATTCGATAGCACCACCTCCTCAGGCAGTGAATTCCATACCTTTATTGTCCTTACAGTAAAAAAACCCTTCCGCTGTTGTAGATGAAATCTCCTTTCCTCAAATCTAAGCGGGTGGCCCCTTGTCCTGTGTACTGTTCTGTTAATGACCAGGTCTTTGGAGAGCCCTTTGTATGGGCCCTGAACATATTTATATAGTGTTATCATATCCCCTCTAAGACACCGTTTTTCTAGTGTGTACAAGTTTAACTTTTCTAGCCTTTTTTCATAACTTAAACTTTCCATTCCCCTTACTAGTTTTGTAGCCCTCCTCTGCACTGTCTCTAGTTCCATAATGTCCTTTTTCAGAAAGAGTGCCCAGAATTTAACAGCATATTCTAGGTGGGGTCTTACCATTGACCTGTAAAGAGGCATAATAATATCTTCCTCCCTTGAATCAATACCCCTTTTAATACATGCCAATATCTTATTGGCCTTTGCAGCTGCCAGCTGGCACTGCACGCTGCTGCTAAGTCTATTGTCTACCATTACTCCCAAATCCTTTTCATTAATAGAGTTCCCCAAAGAAACACCATTTAAACTATATGATACATTTTTATTATTATACCCAAAATGCATAACTTTACACTTGTCTTGTCTATATTGAATACAGACCACAACTAAGTGGTCAGAGTGTATAAAAAAGATATAAAGATAGTAAATGAAACAGGACAAAAATTACAAAAAAATACAAAAAGACACAAGGATAAGTTTGTGTATGAATATCCAATATTATAATATATCGTCAAAGACAAGAAGAACTCTACCAGATACTGGACAGAGCTGCCCCCGAAGGACTAGGTATAGTCAACTTGATGGATATATAAATGTACAAATACAATAAATAAGTGCAGGATAAGGGCAGGATACTGAGCACAGTGGATGTGCAAAAGTAGAGTGACAGAGTGGGGGTTGGAGGCTGGAATGTACCAGCTACCCAATCTTCCTATGCTTGGACCACTAGCTACGTTAATGCTAAGGTCAGGCGTGCATACACCCTATTGGCCCGATGATCCTGGATATTGCACTCCATACAACAACAGAGACATATAATACAGTGTCACTCTGCCAATCTACTCACCAGATGAAAACTTGTATAGAAACACATCAATCAGTACACATTGGGCCATATGTTCAAAGGGATAAAGACAAAAAATTGTTGTATGAAAGACAAAAATAAGTTGTGGAATGCATGAATGACATACTTTCCATAGACTATACAACAAAAAACTAGTAATGTCCGTTGTGTACGACACAACTCCAGAATTGACGGGCAAAGGGGCAGGGAAAGGGCGTGTCTAAACTATTCTCCTGTGTCGTATAGAGGAAATGAAAACTTGTCGTAACTAAAGACTAAAAAAAGTCTAACAAAAGACAAAATGTGTACGATAAGGAAAAAGTAGGGGGGATGTGTTCTGAATGTGAGAATTTTTGTCTTTAGTTAAGACATTTTTGTCCTTAGTTAAGATATTTTTAAACACTTTTTTTGTTGTTCCATATGACAATTTCAGTCAGGACAAACAACATATTTCCAATCACAACAGGCACTCTCTAAAAATATTAATGATCCCAACAACGCTACTTCTTTGCACATATAGGACATTGTCTCCAATCCCACTCATCCAATTTGTTCACCAGATGATTTCTTGTTCAGCGGCACATCAATAGGTATATTGTGTGTGCGAATGAACCTGAGTGACCACAAGTAGCCACACACACAATATACCTATTGACGTGCTGCTGGACAAGAAATCATCTGGAGAGCAGATTGGATGAGTGGGATTGGATACATTGTGTAGTGATTAGTGATGAGCGAGCACCCCAATGCTCGGGTGTTCGGGTGCTCTGACCGAGCACCCCCGGAGGCTCGAGTGCTCGGCCGAGCACCCGAGCCCCATTAAAGTCAAGGGGAGGACTCGAGCATTACACCAGGCACCCCCTGCTCTGATGAGGGGAGGGTGCCTGGTCCATAGGAAAAGGGAAGAAAATGATGGAAACACCACAGAAATGGTTCAGGGACAGCATAGGGAGGATGTCTGGATGCATCTTGGACTCCAACATTGCTGCTGGGAACGATCTTTCGCCCGTAGTACGCCATTTTTACAGACTGACCGTAAAACACACAAAAAGGAAAATAAAAATGACTTTAGGCGAAAAATTGTTACCAAACAATATTTGATGTATATTTACTTGTATATCATCTGCAAATTCTCCCCAAAATTTCCTTGATTTTTCTGAACTGAGGCCATGATTAAGAGGGAAACGTGCGCAGAGGCAAATTCTCCCAAAAATTTCCTTGATTTTATTGAACTGAGGCCATGATTAAGAGGGAAACGTGCGCAAAGGCAAATTCTCCCAAAAATGTCCTCGATTTTTCTGAACTGGGGCCATGATTAAGAGGGAAACGTGCGCTGAGCCGACCATCTAAAACATTATGGGTGAGGGTCTGCTGCGGAGCTGACCATCCTAAACATTATATGCGAAGGCCCGCTAGTGAGCTGACGCTATAAAACATTATATGAGAGGACCCGCTAGAGAGCTGACCCAATAAAACATTATATGAGAAGGCCCGCTGGTGAGCTGACCTATATAAAAATTGTCAAACAGGGCCCGCTGGTGAGCTGGCCCTATATAAAAATTATATCACAGGGCCCGCTGGTGAGCTGGCCCTATATAAAAATTATAGCACAGGGCATATGGAAGAGGAGGAGGAGGATGAGAAGATTAAGAGTCAACCATATACCCGTTTTTTGGGTGGAAGGGGTGAATGGGAATACAGAGTATTCCCATCATTGTAAATAACATATATAAAGTGAGTTTATGTTCCCCCAGGGCTTTCCTCCAGTGGAGTGGAGAAGTCAGGGGAAATCCAGGCCTTGTTCATTTTTATAAGTGTCAACCTATCAGCATTGTCGGTGGAAAGGCGGATACGCTTATCTGTTATGATGCCACCAGCAGCACTAAATACCCGCTCAGACAGAACGCTGGCGGCAGGGCAGGCCAGCACCTCCAAGGCGTAGAGTGCCAGTTCATACCACGTGTCCAGCTTGGACACCCAGTAGTTGTAAGGCACAGAGGGATCATTGAGGACGCTGACACGGTCTGCTACGTACTCCTTCACCATCTTCCAAAACTTTTCCCTCCTTGTGACACTAGGCTGCGCATCAGGGTGAGGGTGCTGACGGGGTGTCATGAAGGTGTCCCACGCCTTGGAGAGTGTTGCCCTGCCTTTGTCGGAACTGCTGTGTGCTCCCCTTTTCTCCCCTTCTCGGTTGGCCAAGGTAGCACGTACTCTGCCGCCAGCGTTGTCAGATGGAAAATTTTGGAGCAATTTTTCAACAAGAACCTTCTGGTATTGCACCATTTTGCTTGTCCTCTCCACCGGAGGAATGAGAGATGAGAAATTCTCTTTGTAGCGGGGGTCCAGAAGGGTGAACACCCAGTAATCCGTGTTGTCTAAAATGCGTATAACGCGTGGGTCACGGGAAAGGCAGCCTAACATAAAGTCAGCCATGTGTGCCAGAGTACCAACAGGCAAGATTTCGCTGTCCTCACCAGGAGGATGACTCTCAATCTCCTCATCCTCTTCCTCCTCTTCTGCCCACCCACGCTGAAGAGATGGAACTAAAGTTCCATGGCTACCCTCTGTAGCGGAGGCAACCGTGTCTTCCTCCTCCTCCTCCTCCTCCTCCGCCTCCTCCAATTGTCGCTGAGAAGACGAACTGAGGGTGCTCTGGCTATCACCTTGTGTAAGCTCTTCCTCCCGCATTTCCACCTCTTCCACATGCAAAGCGTCAGTTTTAATTGTGAGCAGCGAGCGTTTCAGTAGACACAGAAGTGGGATGGTTACACTGATAATAGCGTTATCGCCGCTCACCATCTGTGTCGATTCCTCAAAATTGCGTAAAACCTCACAGAGGTCTGACATCCATTCCCACTCCTCACTTCTGATTACAGGAAGTTGAACGGAGAGGCGACGACCGTGTAACAGCTGGTACTCCACTACTGCCCTCTGCTGCTCACAAAGCCGGGCCAACATGTGGAAGGTGGAGTTCCAGCGCGTGCTCACGTCACACAGCAGCCGGTGAGCTGGCAATTGTAAGCGCTGCTGCAGCTTCAACAGGCCGGCCGAAGCTGTAGATGACTTACGGAAATGTGCACACACGCGGCGCACCTTGGTCAAGAGATCATGCACATTGGGGTAGGTTTTTAGAAATCGCTGCACCACTAAATTAAATACATGCGCTAGGCATGGTACGTGTGTGAGCTTGCCGAGCTCCAAAGCCGCCACCAAGTTACGCCCATTATCACACACAACCATGCCTGGTTGCAGGTTGAGTGGCGAGAGCCACTGCTCGGTCTGGTGACTAATCCCCTGCAACAGCTCTGAGGCCGTGTGCTGTTTGTCCCCAAGGCAGATCAGCTTCAGCACGGCCTGTTGACGCTTCTCCACTGCAGTGCTACACTGCTTCCAGCTACTGGCTGATGGGGGAGTGGCGCTGCGTGTAGAGAATTCGGAGGTGGAAACGGAGGAGGAGGAGCCAATAACGTAGGTGCTGGCGGAAACCCTGATGGAGGTAGGGCCCGCAAACCTCGGCGTGGGTAGCACCCGTGCCATCCCAGGGTCCGAGTCGCTCCCAGCCTCCACGACATTCACCCAGTGTGCCGTCAGGGAAATGTAGCGTCCCTGGCCACAAGCACTTGTCCATGTGTCAGTCGTTAAGTGGACCTTCCCAGTAACTGCGTTGATCAGGGCACGGGTGATGTTACGGGACACATGGTGGTGTAATGCGGGGATGGCACACCGGGAAAAGTAGTGGCGGCTGGGGACCGCGTACCGAGGGACAGCTGCTGCCATCAGGCTGCGGAAGGACTCAGTGTCCACAAGCCTAAATGGCAGCATTTCGATGGCCAGTAATTTGGAAAGGTGTGAGGTTAGTGCTATGGCCTGTGGGTGGGTGGCTGGGTATTTGCGCTTGCGCTCAAATGCCTGGGGTAACGACATTTGGACGCTGTGCTGGGACAGGGAAGTGGATGTGGTCGCTGATGGTGCTTCAGATGGTACAGGTGCAGGGCGGGAGGTATGCGGGCCTGCGCCTTCGACAGGCGATTGGCCGGCACCGAAAACAGGGGAAGAGGAGGCAGTGGTGTGGCCTGCAGACACAGATGGGCGATCCAGGTGTTCATCCCACTTATTACGGTGCTTGGATGCCATGTGTCGGATCATGCTGGTGGTGGTGAGGTTTCTAGTGTTCATGCCTCGGCTCATTCTGGTGTGGCACAGGTTGCAAACTACAATTCTTTTGTCGTCCGCACTTTCCTTAAAAAAACGCCATACCGCGGAACACCTACCCCTTGGCAAGGGAGATTTACGCAGGGGGGTGCTCCGTGGAACATTTGCGGGCCGGTTTGGTGCGGTCCGCCTTCTTTCTGTAGCCACACCACTGCCTCTTCCAGCCTGTTGTGGTGCTGCAGATGGCTCACCCTCAGGACTGCTGTCATCGCTCAGCTCTACACCTTCCCAGGTGGGGTCAGTCACCTCATCGTCCACCAAGTCCTCCTCCACTTCCTCACTCTGATCATCCTCCTCATGTCTTGATCCCACCACATACTCAGTCATTGACAACTGTATAACATTCTCCTCAACAAGGTCTTGAGACAGTAATAGTGGTTGATTTAATGGCAACTGTGTCTCATCATCATCATCATCATCATCCACTACTTCCTTTGACCTTAAATGCCGTTCACATCTGTCATCTTCTTGTGATTGGGTACCCTCTAGAGGTTGTGAATCAGGGCACAAGATGTCATGTTCCTCTGCAAGCGTGCTTGGAGAGAGGGTCAAATGAAGGATTGGTGATGAGACGAGCTCCTCACTATATCCCAGTGTGGGATCACTTCTTTGACCAGACCGTGTATGGTGGGAGGAAGGATGATCAGAGTGAGGATTATGTTGACCAGACTCTTGGCTACTGAGAGTGGACTTGGTGGAAGACAGGGTGGTGCTTAACCGACTGGAAGCAGTATCAGCTGACATCCAACCGACCACCTGTTCGCAGTGGTCGGACCTCGAGAGTGATGTCCTGCGACGCCCTGTAAAATTAGACATGAAGCTAGGTATGGTGGATGTCTTTCTTTCTTGTGCTCTGGCACCAGGCACAGTTTCTCCGCGTCCTGACCCGCGCACTGAACTATCAGGATCACGTCCACTTCCCCGTCCCTTTTTACCCGCCTTCTTCATCTTACACGGAATGTGTGACTTTGATATTTTAGTTTGAAGACTTAACAGTATTTCTTCCTATTCTGCAACTCTGCACAGTACACAGAATGTGCTGCTAAACTGCGGCGAAGCACACTGAATGTAATATGTGACTTTGATATTTTACTTTGAAGACTTAACAGTATTTCTTCCTATTCTGCAACTCTGCACAGTACACAGAATGTGCTGCTAAACTGCGGCGAAGCACACTGAATGTAATATGTGACTTTGATATTTTACTTTGAATAAGTAATAGTGGTTGATTTAATGGCAACTGTGTCTCATCATCATCATCATCCACTTCCTTTGACCTTAAATGCCGTTCACCTCTGTCATCTTCTTGTGATTGGGTACCCTCTAGAGGTTGTGAATCAGGGCACAAGATGTCATGTTCCTCTGCAAGCGTGCTTGGAGAGAGGGTCAAATGAAGGATTGGTGATGAGACGAGCTCCTCACTATATCCCAGTGTGGGATCACTTCTTTGACCAGACCGTGTATGGTGGGAGGGAGGATGATCAGAGTGAGGATTATGTTGACCAGACTCTTGGCTACTGAGAGTGGACTTGGTGGAAGACAGGGTGGTGCTTAACCGACTGGAAGCAGTATCAGCTGACATCCAACCGACCACCTGTTCGCAGTGGTCGGACCTCGAGAGTGATGTCCTGCGACGCCCTGTAAAATGAGACATGAAGCTAGGTATGGTGGATGTCTTTCTTTCTTGTGCTCTGGCACCAGGCACAGTTTCTCCGCGTCCTGACCCGCGCCCTGAACTATCAGGATCACGTCCACTTCCCTGTCCCTTTTTACCCGCCTTCTTCATCTTACACGGAATATGTGACTTTGATATTTTAGTTTGAAGACTTAACAGTATTTCTTCCTATTCTGCAACTCTGCACAGTACACAGAATGTGCTGCTAAACTGCGGCGAAGCACACTGAATGTAATATGTGACTTTGATATTTTACTTTGAAGACTTAACAGTATTTCTTCCTATTCTGCAACTCTGCACAGTACACAGAATGTGCTGCTAAACTGCGGCGAAGCACACTGAATGTAATATGTGACTTTGATATTTTACTTTGAAGACTTAACAGTATTTCTTCCTATTCTGCAACTGTGCAGAGTACACAGAATAGGCTGCTAAACTGCGGCGAAGCACACTGAATGGAATATGTGACTTTGATATTTTACTTTGAAGACTTAACAGTATTTCTTCCTATTCTGCAACTGTGCAGAGTACACAGAATAGGCTGCTAAACTGCGATGAAGCACACTGAATGGAATATGTGACTTTGATATTTGAATTTGAAGACTTAACAGTACTTCTTCCTATTCTGCAACTGTGCAGAGTACACAGAATAGGCTGCTAAACTGCGGCAAAGCACACTGAATGGAATATGTGACTTTGATATTTTACTTTGAAGACTTAACAGTATTTCTTTCTATTCTGCAACTGTGCAGAGTACACAGAATAGGCTGCTAAACTGCGGTGACGCACACTGAATGGAATATGTGACTTTGATATTTGAGTTTGAAGACTTAACAGTATTTCTTCCTATTCTGCAACTGTGCAGAGTACACAGAATAGGCTGCTAAACTGCGGTGACGCACACTGAATGGAATATGTGACTTTGATATTTGAGTTTGAAGACTTAACAGTATTTCTTCCTATTCTGCAACTGTGCAGAGTACACAGAATAGGCTGCTAAACTGCGGCGAAGCACACTGAATGGAATATGTGACTTTGATATTTGAGTTTGAAGACTTAACAGTATTTCTTCCTATTCTGCAACTGTGCAGAGTACACAGAATAGGCTGCTAAACTGCGGCGAAGCACACTGAATGGAATATGTGACTTTGATATTTTACTTTGAAGACTTAACAGTATTTCTTCCTATTCTGCAACTGTGCAGAGTACACAGAATAGGCTGCTAAACTGCGGTGACGCACACTGAATGGAATATGTGACTTTGATATTTGAGTTTGAAGACTTAACAGTATTTCTTCCTATTCTGCAACTGTGCAGAGTACACAGAATAGGCTGCTAAACTGCGGTGACGCACACTGAATGGAATATGTGACTTTGATATTTGAGTTTGAAGACTTAACAGTATTTCTTCCTATTCTGCAACTGTGCAGAGTACACAGAATAGGCTGCTAAACTGCGGCGAAGCACACTGAATGGAATATGTGACTTTGATATTTTACTTTGAAGACTTAACAGTATTTCTTCCTATTCTGCAACTGTGCAGAGTACACAGAATAGGCTGCTAAACTGCGGCGAAGCACACTGAATGGAATATGTGACTTTGATATTTGAGTTTGAAGACTTAACAGTATTTCTTCCTATTCTGCAACTGTGCAGAGTACACAGAATAGGCTGCTAAACTGCGGTGACGCACACTGAATGGAATATGTGACTTTGATATTTGAGTTTGAAGACTTAACAGTATTTCTTCCTATTCTGCAACTGTGCAGAGTACACAGAATAGGCTGCTAAACTGCGGTGACGCACACTGAATGGAATATGTGACTTTGATATTTGAGTTTGAAGACTTAACAGTATTTCTTCCTATTCTGCAACTGTGCAGAGTACACAGAATAGGCTGCTAAACTGCGGCGAAGCACACTGAATGGAATATGTGACTTTGATATTTGAGTTTGAAGACTTAACAGTATTTCTTCGTATTCTGCAACTGTGCAGAGTACACAGAATAGGCTGCTAAACTGCGGCGAAGCACACTGAATGGAATATGTGACTTTGATATTTTACTTTGAAGACTTAACAGTATTTCTTCCTATTCTGCAACTCTGCACAGTACACAGAATGTGCTGCTAAACTGCGGCGAAGCACACTGAATGGAATATGTGACTTTGATATTTTAGTTTGAAGACTTAACAGTATTTCTTCCTATTCTGCAACTCTGCACAGTACACAGAATGTGCTGCTAAACTGCGGCGAAGCACACTGAATGGAATATGTGACTTTGATATTTTAGTTTGAAGACTTAACAGTATTTCTTCCTATTCTGCAACTCTGCACAGTACACAGAATGTGCTGCTAAACTGCGGCGAAGCACACTGAATGGAATATGTGACTTTGATATTTTAGTTTGAAGACTTAACAGAATGTGCTCTAATCTGCAACTTTGCACACTAAACAGAATGTGCTCTAATCTGCAACTTTGCACACTAAACAGAATGTGCTCTAATCTGCAACTTTGCACACTAAACAGAATGTGCTCTAATCTGCAACTTTGCACACTAAACAGAATATATGAAATTTTTTTTTTTGTTTTTTTCCCCCCACACAAAATAAACTGCTGCCCCCACACACAGTAGTCCTAAAAAGGACTTTTGGTTCTTTTTTTTTCACAAATTTGCTTTCTTTCTCCCTACACTGACTTTCCCTTCCTATCCTCATCTCTCCCTGGCTAAGACTGAGCCGAACTCGCTGGTCAGGTGCTATACAGCACCCGACCACGGGTTCTGGCCAGCCAATCAGTGTAATGCCAGCAGCCAACATGGCTGCTGGCATTACACTGATGTCAGAGCCTCCCTGCACGTTTATTGGCTGCGCAGCAGCCGCAAAACGTGCGGGGAGGAGACCCGAACATGGCGGGCGAGCACATGCGGTACTCGTATGAGTACCGCCATGTGCCGAGCAGAGCGATGCTCGAGCCGATCCGAGCATCGGCCGAGCATGCTCGCTCAACACTAGTAGTGATTGTTGTGTATCTATACAAGTTTTCATCTGGTGAACAGATTGGATGAGTGGGATAGGATACTTTGAGTACTGACTGACTGTGTTTCTATACAAGTTTTCATCTGGTGAGCAGATTGGATGAGTGGCATCAAATACATTGTGTGCTGACTGTGTTTCTATACAAGAAACATCTTGGGCTTACCAGACTTACTAAGGAGGAGAGGGCGCACTGCAAAAGACAGGGCCTATGCTTATATTGTGGTAAAGCTGGGCACCTATTACGCACATGTCCGTTATGACCAGGAAACGGACGCACCTAGGGTACCTTGGGGGACAGGCCCTAGGTGGCGTACAGCAGTCCCTAGATTCTAGTACACAGAAATCCACCATTCAGGTGGTATTCTCTTGGGCAGACCTGTCTGTGGTAGTTATGGCACTGATAGACTCCGGTGCAGCCGGGTACTTCATGGACCAATCCTTTGCCGAACTGCACAAAATTCCGCTAGTCAAAAGAGAGTCTCCTCTGGCTATTGAGGCTATAGATGGCAGACCTTTGGAACCTGCATTTATCACTATGGAAACGACCCCTATTACGATGGCGGTTGGGGCTCTCCACAAGGAGGATGTACGTTTCCAAATAATTAATTCGCCTCATCATGCAGTCATTCTGGGGTTTCCATGGTTACTATTACACAATCCCCAGTTTGACTGGCACAGATGTGAAGTCAAATCATGGTCAGAGTACTGTGCTGGAAACTGTCTGTCACACCATGTGAAGTTACTGTGTACCTCTCAGTCCATGCCAGCTGAGTATCAAGAATTCAGTGACGTATTCAGCAAGGGGGAGGCTAGCTCTCTGCCTCAGCACAGACCATATGATTGTGCTATCGATCTGCCCTCGGGCATGGTGCCCCCGAGGGGTCGCACTTATCCACTGTCGTGAGATGAAAACAGGGCTATGGAGGAGTACATTGAGGACGCCCTTAAAAGAGGGATTATTCGCAAGTCTACCTCTCCGGCTGGTGCCGGCTTCTTCTTTGTAAAGAAGAAAAATGACGAGCTTAGGCCATGTATTGATTACCGGGGGTTGAATAAGCTGATTTCTAAGAACGCCTACCCCATTCCACTCATTACTGAGTTATTTGACAGGTTAAAGGGCTCTTCCATCTTTACTAAACTTGATCTCCGGGCTGCATATAACCTGATCAGAATTAAGGCTGGAGATGAGTGGAAGACAGCATTTAATACCAGATCAGGGCATTATGAATATCTAGTGATGCCATTTGGCCTATGCAATGTACCTGCGGTGTTCCAAGAATTTATTAATGACATCCTTCATGACATGCTTCAGTCCTGTGTGATGGTATATCTAGATGATATATTGATTCACTCTGCCACCCTTACCCAACATATCAAGGATGTTTCTGAGGTTCTGTTTCGTTTACGCAAAAATAAACTGTTCTGTAAACTAGAGAAATGCGAATTTCATTGGTCCCAAGTACCATTCCTGGGATTCGTGATTTATAGAGATGGCATTGCTATGGACCAGGAAAAGTTGGCAGCAGTCCTACAGTGGCTCGCCCCAAAGGGTTAAAAGCGATTCAGCGCTTTTTGGTCTTTGCCAACTATTATAGGAAATTTATCCATAACTTTTCTACTATTGTGAAACCTCTGTCTGACTTGACACATTAGGGCACTACTCCCTCTCAATGGTCTGAGGCAGCTGAGAATGCGTTTGAGATCCTGAAATCCACCTTTGCTTCTGCTCCATACTGTCCCACCCTAATCCCGCCCTGCCATTTACCTTGGAAGTCGATGCCTCTGAGGTTGGGGTTGGGGCAGTGCTCTCCCAACGCCATGTGGGAGGTGGTACATTCCAGCGCCCAAAGTCACTATGAGATTGGTGACAGGGATCTACTGGCTATCATTCTGGCACTTAAAGAATGGCGTCACCTATTGGAAGGTACCAGGACACCAGTGTTAATCCTAACTGACCACAAGAATTGAACGTATCTCTCTGAGGCAAAGAGACTGTCCCCACAACAAGCTAGGTGGGCACTCTTTCTGTCCCGGTTCAATTTTGTGGTGTCCTATCTGCCGGGCTCTAAGAATGTGCGGGCAGACACTCTGTCCAGACAGTTTGTATCTGCCATTGAGAGGGAGGAAGAACCAGTACCTATTATTCAGCCAGATTGTATTCTGGCCACAATACGTACTAGCTTCACTTTGCCACTGGGGGAAGAAATTTTGGCTTCTCAAGCAAGGGCTCCTCTTGAAACCCCAGTTGGCAAGTGTTTTGTGGATGAGCCATTCCGTACCCGCCTATTGGAGACATACCATTCTTCTAAGGCGGCTGGGCATATCGGGAGGGATCAGCTAATTTGGTCTCTATCTCAGTTATTTTGGTTGCCCTCCCCTAGAGACGATTGCTCCGCCTTTTCTGCAGCCTGTGTCATCTGTGCTCGTGCCAAGACCCCCAGGCATCTCCCAGTGGCCCTACTCCAACCTGTGCCTAATGGTGACCATCCTTGGTCCCATATATCAATTGACTTTCTGGGTGAATTGCCAGTGTCTAGGGGGTACACGTTTATCCTCATGATGGTCGACAGGTTCTCTAAGATGGCTCATTTCGTGCCCCTCCCTGGCCTTCCGTCGGCTCAGGAATTGGCGATAGTGTTCTCTAAAGAAGTGTTTCGCTTGCACGGGGTACCCAGAGTGGTGGTGTCTGATCGTGGGAGCCAGTTTGTATCCAGATTTTGGAGGGCATTTTGTGGCCAGATGGGCATCCACTTGTCCTTTTCCTCTGCCTACCACCCCCAGAACAATGGGGCCTCTGAGCGTGCCAATCAGGGACTGGAGCAGTTCCTGCATTGCTTTATAACCGATCATCATGACAAGTGGGCTGACTTGTTGCCGTGGGCAGAGTTTGCCAGGAATTGTGCAGTTAATTCATCTTCCGAGAGCTCCCTGTTTCTCATTAATTATGGGTTCCAGCCATGCCTGCTCCTGGGCTCATTTCAGGCGCAACAAATTCCAGCTCTGGATGAGCATATTGAGCAGCTTCGCTCCACTTGGGCACAGGTTCAGAGGACCCTCAGTCAGTCATTTCAGCAACATCAGTGGCATGCCAATTGTAGACGGCTGCCAGCGGTCTCCTTCCAGGTTGGGGATAGGGTATGGCTCTCCTCCAGAAATCTCAATTTGCAGGTGTCTTCCAACAAGCTGGCTCCCTGGTTCATTGGTCCATTCAAAGTTATCCGCAAAGTGAACCCCGTTTCTTACGCATTGGAACTTCCAGCCTCTATGCGTATACATAATGTGTTCCATGTATCTCTGTTGAAGCCCTTGGTTTGCAACCACTACACTGCCACTCCAGAGATTCCTGGGCCGGTTGACATTCAGGGCCAAGAGGAGTACGAAGTTCAGAGTATCATTGATTCTAGGAGATTCAGGGGGAAGTTGCAATATTTGGTCCATTGGAAGGGCTACGGACCTGAGGAACGTTCCTGGGTGGATCAGAAGGACATCCATGCGCCCAGACTGTTGCGCAACTTCCACTCTAAATACCCCCAGAAACCAAGACCTCCGGCAGGGAGAGGGGGTCTTTGAGAGGGGGGTACTATCACGGTCTCCGCGATCTCTCTCTGTAACTCTCGCTTGTGCTGCTCCCCTATTGGTTGAGCCTGTTGGGCCCGCCCCTGGTGACCTTTTTATACCTGACCATTGGCACCTGTCATGTGCCCTTTCATGGTGTTCCAGAGCCAGTGTTGCTGTTGCTGTGTTCCCATGTTTCTGATTTCCTGTGTACCGATTTGGCCTGTTCTGACTACGCTCCTGTGTTCCTGCTCTGTGATCTGACCCGGCCTGGCTGACGTTCCTGCTTGTTACTGATCTGGCTTGTCTGAGAATCTCCTCTGTGATCCGACCCAGCCTGGCTGACGTTCCTGCTCGTTACTGATCTGGCTTGTCTGAGAATCCCCTCTGTGATCTGACCCGGCCTGTCTGACTTCCCGCTCCGTGACCTGTACCGGCTTGCTGCAGTCTCTACTACCGTTCCTGCTTCCAGCTTCTGTTGTCGCTATGGCGACATTCTGATTCCTGCTGTGTTCAAGGTTGAGCTGATTGAGACCGCACCATTAACTCCTGCTGAGCCATTTCTCCAGAGCTGAGTCTCCCGTTACACTTGCAGAGCTGTGCTTCCTAAGCTGAGTCTTCCTTGGCACTTGCAGAGCAATTCCTTCACACGCTGAGCCTCTGATTATAATTGCAGAGTTATACATTCTCCCTGGTGCTTTTGTTAACTCTTGCAGTGCTACCATCTCCGTGATCTTAGCCTTCTTAACACTTGCAGAGCCGTTGCAGTTATTCGCTGCTCCTGCTGAGCCAGCCGCGTTGTGGGCCTTGGTTAGACGGCAGCTCATATTGTCAACCAAAGCAGAGTAGTCGGTCTCCGTTAATGCGCCCGGGGAAGGCGCTATTGGCTCTAGCTCCATCAGTGTAAATATCCGTTAATGCCCGGTGGGGCTTCTGGCTCAAGCACTTGCAGCACAGGTGGTTTCCGTTACTAATGCCCGTGGGGGCTAACTGCTCAAGCTCTTGCTGTACCCAGTGTCTGTTGTTGCGCCTGTAGGGCTATTGGCTCACGCTCTTGCAGTGCAAGTTGTCTCCGTTATTCGCCCGTGGGGGCTATTGGCTCAAGCTATCACTCTACGGCTGGTTTCCGTTACTAACGCCCGTGGGGGCTATTGGCTCACGTTCTTGCAGTACCAGTTGTCTCGGTTATACGCCCGTGGGGGCTATTGACTCACGCTCTTGCAGTACAAGTCGCTTCCGTTCTACGCCCATGGGGGCTATCTGCTAACTACTCTGCAGCTTTCTGCCTCAGTCCCTGTACTGCCATTGCAGCTCTCTACACCTATGGACTTTAGGTGTTGCATAATCTAACACCTATTGCTGCCTCTTATTCACCTTGGGCGTGCCCAAACACCACAACAGAGACTGACCATTCCTTCTATTTAACTATTGATTACCAGTCACTATGCTGAGCCTGTCCTGTGACAGTATATGTATTATCCATACTTCTGTATACTGGTCCTGTGAAGGCATATGTAACCTATCTAACGCCATTACTGTGTTGCCTATTGAGGGCGAGCTTGTTCTTTAATATTTTTTTAATAAAACTGTGTTTTATTCAAACCTGCTGTCTGAGTGTCTGAAAAACCGTCACAATCAGTCCACCCCAGTGGCAGCTTATGTCAGGGGGTTCCTGTCTCTGTCACTTTAAATACAAATGTCTTATTTTATTTTGTTGATTTATTTTTTTATTAACTACCCCCTCATTAGCAGTTAAGAAACCCCCCAAAACAAATTCCCTGTTCAAATGATTCATTCATTCACCAACACAGGCACCCTCCTCAGACCCCTTTATACCATGTCTTATGGTTTTTATTTTATTTAGGATTTATTTTTTATTAAGTGCCCCCCAATCCCAGTAAACACCCCCCCAAAAAATCATCCCCTGTTCAACTGATTATTTCCCCACACCCCACCAACACAGGCACCCTCATGCACCTTTTATACAATGCCTTTGGGAAATACAATATTATTTGTAATGTGTTGTATGTAACTTCTATGTTCCCATTGATTTCAATGGGCGGAAAAAGCGGAAAATCTGCACTTTTCGTGGGAAATATTTTACCAAGCGGAACGTGCCGTTTTTCACCGATTTCAGTTTCAGGCAGAAAGTTTCGCCCATCCCTACTTAAAAACCACTTATTCTGGTAATTAGGAAATGTCATCTATATAAACCACTGTGAACCAGTATTCAAGCTAAACTGTTTTATCTTTTGATATGCACATCCTAATATATCTGTAGTATTTCAATATATGAGATATATTTTTAAAAAAGATTTTATTGTTCAAAATTTATAATCAAACAATTTTGAAGGCCACATATATATATATATATATATATATATATATATATATATATAAATACAGGATGTGGTAGCACTCACTGTTACAAGTCCTTAAATGTGTCTGGGTGCTAATCCAGAGGAAATTTCATATGTGAATCATCATAGTAGAAAAGCACTCACAGTAAGCTTCATTGGCGGAAAATAATTGTAGTTTATTTAGACCAACGTTTCGGCCAACCTCTGTGGCCTTTGTCAAGGTTACACAACATTGAAACAAGCATCCCTTAAGTACCCAAGTTAAAACTGGCGCCAAAATTAGCGTCAAATGAAATCACCGTGAGGACAAAAAACCATATACCAGAATGTGAAGATAAAACACATATAGTATACAATAAATATACATGTGGATCGCCGATAGTTACCTCCAACGATCCTCACGTATGATACATGTATACAATAAATCTAAAATACCTATGATCCGAAAGGGGTCAAAGGTTATGATCACCCATCGGACAAATCAAAAATGTCAACCAATTCTCCTAATGTAAATGATACAAAAAAACATCGCTGATTAAAGACATGTTAAACCATAGGAGAGTGCTACATTATAATCCAAATGTTGCAAATGTAGAGACTTCATTGTTCTCTAAGATGGCTCATTTCGTGCCCCTCCCTGGCCTTCCGTCGGCTCAGGAATTGGCGATAGTGTTCTCTAAAGAAGTGTTTCGCTTGCACGGGGTACCCAGAGTGGTGGTGTCTGATCGTGGGAGCCAGTTTGTATCCAGATTTTGGAGGGCATTTTGTGGCCAGATGGGCATCCACTTGTCCTTTTCCTCTGCCTACCACCCCCAGAACAATGGGGCCTCTGAGCGTGCCAATCAGGGACTGGAGCAGTTCCTGCATTGCTTTATAACCGATCATCATGACAAGTGGGCTGACCTGTTGCCATGGGCAGAGTTTGCCAGGAATTGTGCAGTTAATTCATCTTCCGAGAGCTCCCTGTTTCTCATTAATTATGGGTTCCAGCCATGCCTGCTCCTGGGCTCATTTCAGGCGCAACAAATTCCAGCTCTGGATGAGCATATTGAGCAGCTTCGCTCCACTTGGGCACAGGTTCAGAGGACCCTCAGTCAGTCATTTCAGCAACATCAGTGGCATGCCAATTGTAGACGGCTGCCAGCGGTCTCCTTCCAGGTTGGGGATAGGGTATGGCTCTCCTCCAGAAATCTCAATTTGCAGGTGTCTTCCAACAAGTTGGCTCCCTGGTTCATTGGTCCATTCAAAGTTATCCGCAAAGTGAACCCCGTTTCTTACGCATTGGAACTTCCAGCCTCTATGCGTATACATAATGTGTTCCATGTATCTCTGTTGAAGCCCTTGGTTTGCAACCACTACACTGCCACTCCAGAGATTCCTGGGCCGGTTGACATTCAGGGCCAAGAGGAGTACGAAGTTCAGAGTATCATTGATTCTAGGAGATTCAGGGGGAAGTTGCAATATTTGGTCCATTGGAAGGGCTACGGACCTGAGGAACGTTCCTGGGTGGATCAGAAGGACATCCATGCGCCCAGACTGTTGCGCAACTTCCACTCTAAATACCCCCAGAAACCAAGACCTCCGGCAGGGAGAGGGGGTCTTTGAGAGGGGGGTACTATCACGGTCTCCGCAATCTCTCTCTGTAACTCTCGCTTGTGCTGCTCCCCTATTGGTTGAGCCTGTTGGGCCCGCCCCTGGTGACCTTTTTATACCTGACCATTGGCACCTGTCATGTGCCCTTTCATGGTGTTCCAGAGCCAGTGTTGCTGTTGCTGTGTTCCCATGTTTCTGATTTCCTGTGTACCGATTTGGCCTGTTCTGACTACGTTCCTGTGTTCCTGCTCTGTGATCTGACCCGGCCTGGCTGACGTTCCTGCTTGTTACTGATCTGGCTTGTCTGAGAATCTCCTCTGTGATCCGACCCAGCCTGGCTGACGTTCCTGCTCGTTACTGATCTGGCTTGTATGAGAATCCCCTCTGTGATCTGACCCGGCCTGTCTGACTTCCCGCTCGTGGGGGCTATTGACTCACGCTCTTGCAGTACAAGTTGCTTCCGTTCCACGCCCATGGGGGCTATCTGCTAACTACTCTGCAGCTTTCTGCCTCAGTCCCTGTACTGCCATTGCAGCTCTCTACACCTATGGACTTTAGGTGTTGCATAATCTAACACCTATTGCTGCCTCTTATTCACCTTGGGCGTGCCCAAACACCACAACAGAGACTGACCATTCCTTCTATTTAACTATTGATTACCAGTCACTATGCTGAGCCTGTCCTGTGACAGTATATGTATTATCCATACTTCTGTATACTGGTCCTGTGAAGGCATATGTAACCTATCTAACGCCATTACTGTGTTGCCTATTGAGGGCGAGCTTGTTCTTTAATATTTTTTTAATAAAACTGTGTTTTATTCAAACCTGCTGTCTGAGTGTCTGAAAAACCGTCACAATCAGTCCACCCCAGTGGCAGCTTATGTCAGGGGGTTCCTGTCTCTGTCACTTTAAATACAAATGTCTTATTTTATTTTGTTGATTTATTTTTTTATTAACTACCCCCTCATTAGCAGTTAAGAAACCCCCCAAAACAAATTCCCTGTTCAAATGATTCATTCATTCACCAACACAGGCACCCTCCTCAGACCCCTTTATACCATGTCTTATGGTTTTTATTTTATTTAGGATTTATTTTTTATTAAGTGCCCCCCAATCCCAGTAAACACCCCCCCAAAAAATCATCCCCTGTTCAACTGATTATTTCCCCACACCCCACCAACACAGGCACCTTCATGCACCTTTTATACAATGCCTTTGGGAAATACAATATTATTTGTAATGTGTTGTATGTAACTTCTATGTTCCCATTGATTTCAATGGGCGGAAAAAGCGGAAAATCTGCACTTTTCGTGGGAAATATTTTACCAAGCGGAACGTGCCGTTTTTCACCGATTTCAGTTTCAGGCAGAAAGTTTCGCCCATCCCTACTTAAAAACCACTTATTCTGGTAATTAGGAAATGTCATCTATATAAACCACTGTGAACCAGTATTCAAGCTAAACTGTTTTATCTTTTGATATGCACATCCTAATATATCTGTAGTATTTCAATATATGAGATATATTTTTAAAAAAGATTTTATTGTTCAAAATTTATAATCAAACAATTTTGAAGGCCACATATATATATATATATATATATATATATATATATATATATAAATACAGGATGTGGTAGCACTCACTGTTACAAGTCCTTAAATGCGTCTGGGTGCTAATCCAGAGGAAATTTCATATGCGAATCATCATAGTAGAAAAGCACTCACAGTAAGCTTCATTGGCGGAAAATAATTGTAGTTTATTTAGACCAACGTTTCGGCCAACCTCTGTGGCCTTTGTCAAGGTTACACAACATTGAAACAAGCATCCCTTAAGTACCCAAGTTAAAACTGGCGCCAAAATTAGCGTCAAATGAAATCACCGTGAGGACAAAAAACCATATACCAGAATGTGAAGATAAAACACATATAGTATACAATAAATATACATGTGGATCGCCGATAGTTACCTCCAACGATCCTCACGTATGATACATGTATACAATAAATCTAAAATACCTATGATCCGAAAGGGGTCAAAGGTTATGATCACCCATCGGACAAATCAAAAATGTCAACCAATTCTCCTAATGTAAATGATACAAAAAAACATCGCTGATTAAAGACATGTTAAACCATAGGAGAGTGCTACATTATAATCCAAATGTTGCAAATGTAGAGACTTCATTGTTTCAAATAGTACACCTGTTACTTAGGGAATCGGGTATGTTAAATTGTAACATCGGTGATCTAGAAAGCAGGAATGAATGGGAATGTACATTGGCCCCTACATACATTAGACTAGGGTGCCATAATAAATGCACCACAGTCCACACAAAGTATCCAGCAATGCGGCTTCCTCATATAATCTCGCTATGTACTTAAGCAACAGACAGCGCTAAATTATCAATCATAACACGTAATTAACAGAATGTTCATCGATATCATAAAAGAAAAATAATATATACGTATATACATGAATCAAAAGTATATGTAGATACCTCGTTAGACCTGTTGGCCGTCAGCGATCTAATAGCAATGCGCATAGGTTACAGTTGCCACATGATCCATACTATTACGGAAACAATATACAGTCTCAGATATGCAAGTCTGTAAGGAACTCAATAAATACAAAAGGATGAAAACTATCCTGAGCATAACACATTATTCATCGAGAGTTCTTGTACAGACCTGTATGGAAAAAAAATTAAATTAAACAGATGAATATGCTAACTTATATGTAATTCATTAACGTATGGATCAAACTTGACAAAAATAATAATCAGTACAAATTGCGATAAATCTGTCTCTGGCAATCCTTAATATTATGAAATACTCACTTAACAACACATGTCAATTCCAAAACACGTGACAGTAGTAGATTATTACCCTCACCACACTTGTATGGTAGCAAAAATTGTTGCAACATAAAAAGATCAGACATGTCACGTAGCCGCTATCCGGGACACACCACTCAGTGTACAGGAATCGGCTATCCCATGTCAAGGTGTTCACAAAGTATACCATAATATATCAAGGCAAAAAGGATGGAAATTATCTCTTCCATATAGATAATAAAGGGTTATGCAATTATCTCATATTGTTGAGGTACATACATGGCATATAAAACATATAGTCTGATGCCGTATAATACACAACATATTCAACGTTTGTAAATTATAACCACTGTGTATTGTAAATCCAACTTAACATTGCGAGACATCTTCAGTGACTTATCCTATACAGGAGGAGATACTTTTGCCCTTGTAGACAGCGGACATTGGAAGTGGAATATATTCCTCTGGAGCTAGTCTTAAGGAGACAATTATTCTCACTGTTGGAATATCAATTAATACCCTACGACATCCTGGGGATTGATTGCTCCCCTTGGAGTTCATCAAGGTCTTGACACACCCGGGTAGGGTTATATTTGGTCTGTACTAGACATAATAGGAAGCAGTTCTCGGTATGTATATGCTCACAAGCATCATTTGTATTTATACTCGATACAACTATTATTTATTGAGAAACCTTACGGATTTCACTCTTGCATTCTATCCATCTGTATCACATAGTTATTATTCCATTTTGAAAAATTATGTTCCGACTTATGTGAATCCCCGATGTGAACTAACACGTGAATTTATCATAATTGGGGACATCTCTGAACATCAAAAGATATTATGGAATGTGCTATTTCTCTCTATTTTCATATCGTGGATAACTTTATACCCAATATGCTGATTAAGTCAATGAAGGAGGCATTTCACGCATCAAAAGTTTATTTTTGTCGCAATGTTAAGTTGGATTTACAATACACAGTGGTTATAATTTACGAACGTTGAATATGTTGTGTATTATACGGCATCAGACTATATGTTTTATATGCCATGTATGTACCTCAACAATATGAGATAATTGCATAACCCTTTATTATCTATATGGAAGAGATAATTTCCATCCTTTTTGCCTTGATATATTATGGTATACTTTGTGAACACCTTGACATGGGATAGCCGATTCCTGTACACTGAGTGGTGTGTCCCGGATAGCGGCTACGTGACATGTCTGATCTTTTTATGTTGCAACAATTTTTGCTACCATACAAGTGTGGTGAGGGTAATAATCTACTACTGTCACGTGTTTTGGAATTGACATGTGTTGTTAAGTGAGTATTTCATAATATTCAGGATTGCCAGAGACAGATTTATCGCAATTTGTACTGATTATTATTTTTGTCAAGTTTGATCCATACGTTAATGAATTACATATAAGTTAGCATATTCATCTGTTTAATTTAATTTTTTTTCCATACAGGTCTGTACAAGAACTCTCGATGAATAATGTGTTATGCTCAGGATAGTTTTCATCCTTTTGTATTTATTGAGTTCCTTACAGACTTGCATATCTGAGACTGTATATTGTTTCCGTAATAGTATGGATCATGTGGCAACTGTAACCTATGCGCATTGCTATTAGATCGCTGACGGCCAACAGGTCTAACGAGGTATCTACATATACTTTTGATTCATGTATATACGTATATATTATTTTTCTTTCATGATATCGATGAACATTCTGTTAATTACGTGTTATGATTGATAATTTAGCGCTGTCTGTTGCTTAAGTACATAGCGAGATTATATGAGGAAGCCGCATTGCTGGATACTTTGTGTGGACTGTGGTGCATTTATTATGGCACCCTAGTCTAATGTATGTAGGGGCCAATGTACATTCCCATTCATTCCTGCTTTCTAGATCACCGATGTTACAATTTAACATACCCGATTCCCTAAGTAACAGGTGTACTATTTGAAACAATGAAGTCTCTACATTTGCAACATTTGGATTATAATGTAGCACTCTCCTATGGTTTAACATGTCTTTAATCAGCGATGTTTTTTTGTATCATTTACATTAGGAGAATTGGTTGACATTTTTGATTTGTCCGATGGGTGATCATAACCTTTGACCCCTTTCGGATCATAGGTATTTTAGATTTATTGTATACATGTATCATACGTGAGGATCGTTGGAGGTAACTATCGGCGATCCACATGTATATTTATTGTATACTATATGTGTTTTATCTTCACATTCTGGTGTATGGTTTTTTGTCCTCACGGTGATTTCATTTGACGCTAATTTTGGCGCCAGTTTTAACTTGGGTACTTAAGGGATGCTTGTTTCAATGTTGTGTAACCTTGACAAAGGCCACAGAGGTTGGCCGAAACGTTGGTCTAAATAAACTACAATTATTTTCCGCCAATGAAGCTTACTGTGAGTGCTTTTCTACTATGATGATTCGTATATATATATATATATATATATATATATATAAATTACATTATACAATATATTTTATCATCTTACAGCAGGTTCAGGCACGTTATCATTCATGGGTTTCTTTCGCTAACCTGAACAGCTAACTGCTATACTGAGCACTAAGACGTGGTACTTTAAGATGTGCATCCACCGGTAATGCAGGATATACTGCACTGATAGCTCCGGTTCATATAGGATATTCTATCTATTTAGTCCCCTGGTGCTTCTCTATGAGGAGATGCTCCATAGTGGATGACAAACAGCATTATACCTGGATACTTCAGGGAGAGACAAACAAGCTCCTTCTTGGTAAATCACAAACTCCTTTATTTTCAACCAATACAGCATTTTAATCAGGTTCAGAAAAAAAGGGGCAGTCACCACATGTACAAAAAAATGATGCGCTTGGTTTAACATCAGCAAAGGTTACTAAAAGGAGTGGGAGGTGGACACAAGACTCTAATCACGTCCTGTAGAAATTACCAGGGGGAGTTAGCACAACCAAGGGACAATTCAAATTTGCAGCAACCCAGTATACATTCCCATTGAATAGCTGTTCACACCATAAAACAATCAAGCTCAGCTGATAGTCATCAGCAGCTCTGAGCCTTTGAGTCTGGGTGGGGAAAGGTTGGAGCACACTTCCATGACAATCCATACAAATTCTCTCTATACCTTTCAGTATTAGTGTCGACATGATCCCAGTTAGGGGGAGGAGAGGCTCCTCCTCTTGTGCCGTGGGACCTGTGACAGTCCTGTTCGTCACAGGGTAATTTTAAGATTCTTATTTATTAAAGTATATATATCTCTTACATTATTATTTTTTATTTGATTTTGTCTTCAGTTTGTTGTATAATAATAAACACTGCGCGAAGATCTCTTGTGCGCGGTCTCCCTTTTGTTTCTATATCTCAGTCTGACTTTGTATGGGAATGTAATGTTATGAGACTCTTCTGTTCATCTCCGGTTCAGCGTGGGTTAAAGCTAATCTCATACTGGGGTGGCACATTGGAGAAGCCAACCATCTGGGGTGTGATATCGATATCTTTGGGGTCTAGGGGGGATGAGATGTCAAATTTCTGCAGGACGCTGGTGAGGAAGATGAACATCTCCACGCGAGTGAGGCCTTCTCCGATGCAAACACGTTTTCCTGATTGTAAAGAGACAAAGAGAGAGAAAGAAAGATGTTAAACAGGAAGTAACTCCACCTAATAATACTCCCACACTTACCTTACTACAGACAGAAAATCCTAATGGCCCCTATGAATTTTGCATTTGTCCCTCGGTTCAGGCAATAACATCTGCAATCAGACCGGGATGTTGGGTCCATTGGCACTTGCTGGCAGTTTCTTTAACTTTGAGTACCAGTGAAGTATCCAACACATTGAAACGCAATGCGTCAGATACATCCATGTAACTCTAAGGGTTAAACTGAAGCTGAGAGCATGCATGAGTCTACTTAAAGGGATAGTAATATTTAATTTTCACTTTACTTAATATTGTTATTTTTAAAAAACAAAGCATTCCATCCATGTCTCACTTCCCTAAGTTGTATAGTTTTTAGCAACAGCAATTTATATTTCCCCGTCCCTCCCCTTTTTACTATGTCACTTCTTAAGCTCTAAGAACAAAAATCTGGTCCCGGGACAGTAGGGAAAGTCTAGATGGAGGAGATACAGCAACACAGCAGAGGTAAGCCATGCCCACTCAATCTTGTCATCACCATGAAGCCTTTGTAATGCACATCTCTTTTCTCAGAGCTTAATTCAGTCACGTGTCACCTTTACCTACCCATAGTGCATTGCATTGGCTTGCTTGTCGGACAAACATCGAGTTTCTGAGCAGTACCATTCAAATCTATCCCTGTGTTGTAAATTATAACCTACAGCACAGCAATAGATTGGAATGGTACTGCACAGAAACTCGATGTTCATCCAACAAGCAAGCCAATGCAATGCACTATGGGTAGAAAAAGGTGACACATGACCACATGAAGCTCCAGGGAAAAGGGGAGTGCATTACAAAGACTGCATAGTCTCCTCCCTATAGACAAACCCTACGGTTCCGAGACCAGATTTCTGTTCATAGAGCTTGAGAGGTGATGTAATAAAAAGGGGAGGGAGGGGGAAAATATAAATGGCAATTGCTAAATAACTATACAAATTAGGGCAGTGACACAATGGCAAGTTTCAGTGGGGCCATTTAGATTTTACCACTATAGAAAGGAACGTGGGAGCTTAGTATTAAGAGATGTCAATTCTTAAACAAGCTAATACACTAATGCAACCTAAATGTTTTCAATGACTCTGTCCACTTTCTGTACAGTGTTCAAATCAAGAGATACACAGTGTTCTACAGACTACACACACACAGTGTTCTACAGACTACACACACAGTGTTCTACATACTACACACACAGTGTTCTACACACTACACACACAGTGTTCTACAGACTTCACTACACAGTGTTCTACAGACTACACACACACAGTGTTCTACAGACTACACTACACAGTGTTCTACAGACTACACATACAGTGTTCTACAGACTACACACACAGTGTTATACAGACTACGCACATACTGTTCTACAGACTACACACAGTGTTCTACAGACTACACTACACAGTGTTCTACAGACTACACACACAGTGTTCTACAGACTACATTACACAGTGTTCTACAGACTACACACACAGTGTTCTACAGACTACGCACATACTGTTCTACAGACTACACACACAGTGTTCTACAGACTACACACAGTGTTCTACAGACTACACTGCACAGTGTTCTACACACTACACACACACAGTGTTCTACAGATTACACTACACAGTGTTCTACAGACTACACACACAGTGTTCTACAGACTACGCACATACTGTTCTATAGATTACACACACAGTGTTCTACAGACTACACTACACAGTGTTCTACAGACTACACACACAGTGTTCTACAGACTACACACACAGTGTTCTACAGACTACCCACAGTGTTCTACAGACTACACACACAGTGTTCTACACACTACACACACAGTGTTCTACAGACTACACACACAGTGTTCTACAGACTACACACAGTGTTCTACAGACTACACACACAGTGTTCTACACACTACACACACAGTGTTCTACAGATTACACTACACAGTGTTCTACAGACTACACACACACAGTGTTCTACAGACTATGCACATACTGTTCTATAGATTACACACACAGTGTTCTACAGACTACACTACACAGTGTTCTACAGACTACACACAGTGTTCTACACACTACACACACAGTGTTCTACAGATTATACTACACAGTGTTCTACAGACTACACACACAGTGTTCTACAGACTACACACACAGTGTTCTACATACCACACACACAGTGTTCTACATACCACACACACAGTGTTCTACAGACTACACTACACAGTATTCTACAGACTACACACACAGTGTTCTACAGACTATGCACATACTGTTCTATAGATTACACACACAGTGTTCTACAGACTACACTACACAGTGTTCTACAGACTACACACAGTGTTCTACACACTACACACACAGTGTTCTACAGATTATACTACACAGTGTTCTACAGACTACACACACAGTGTTCTACAGACTACACACACAGTGTTCTACAGACTACACACACAGTGTTCTACACACTACACACACAGTGTTCTACACACTACACACACAGTGTTCTACACACTACACACACAGTGTTCTACATACCACACACACAGTGTTCTACAGACTACACACACAGTGTTCTACAGACTACACACACAGTGTTCTACAGACTACACACAGTGTTCTACAGACTACACACAGTGTTCTACAGACTACACACACAGTGTTCTACAGACTACAAACACAGTGTTCTACAGACTACACATACAGTGTTCTACAGACTACAAACACAGTGTTCTACAGACTACACACAGTGTTCTACACACTACACACACAGTGTTCTACAGACTACACTACACAGTGGTCTACAGACTACACACACAGTGTTCTACAGACTACACACACAGTGTTCTACAGACTACACACAGTGTTCTACATACTACACTACACAGTGTTCTAAAGACTACACACACAGTGTTCTACACATTACACACACAGTGTTCTACAGACTACACACACAGTGTTCTACAGACTCCACTACACAGTGTTCTACATACTACACTACACAGTGTTCTACAGACTACACACACACATTGTACTACAGACTACACACACAGTGTTCTACATATTACACACACAGTGCTCTGGCAGTGACTTATTATATTGAGATTCAGCTTAATGAGTCATTAGGCTGGCAAATGTGGGATCTCTCTACATAGCCACAGCTATGGTCAAAGTCCTCTCCTAACCTTTGAGCACCGGTGGGGTGAGCAACACATTTCAGAGCAATACGTTGCTCATTGCTCACCCCTGTGGCATTCATAGAGTTAAGGTGCTTCCCGCGTTGGTTAGAATAAGAAGCCAAGTGTCTGCTCACAAATACTACAAATCTCATTGGTTAATGCCTTGGTAAGGATGTGCAACATATTGCTCTGCACTGCACTGCACACCAATCTAACATTGAAAGAGTTATAAATGTGCATTGGGTCTCTGCTGTACAGCTCAGACATGTAAATAGACAGTCACACAGAGCAGCACTTCTGGCTTTTGGAAGTGGGTCTGGGAATCTTTTTACATAAACCAGCTGTGTAGCAAGCAGCTTCCATGTGTGTACTGTAATAAGGAGCTAAGGGAGGGGGGCTGCTATTCTTGGGGTTGAAATCTCTACATCCTTTCTCTTCTCTCCCCCTGCCCTCCCCAAAACATCATCACTTTTGTGCCAGCATCATATGCTATTGATCACGGTCTTCCCCTCCCCTTACTTGGCTAATTCTTATTGCACATGAAGATCTGTGTCTTATTTTACATGTCACAGTGATCGCCACATGTTCCCAGTCACACTTCACCATAAAACTGAGCCCTAGTGCATCTCTCCCCTGGAGTTATTCTGGAGCAAACCAACTGCATCATGTGGAACAGATAAAAATACCCCAAATTTTTGGTGATTTAACCCCCTGAACGACAGAGAGAATGCTCTGCAATACATTGTTTACCTCTCTGGCACTCAAAGGGTCAATAGGGATTGCATGCTAAAGAGATCTCCAATGCATTGCTCTGTAGCATTCGAGGAGTTAAAGTCCATTGAAAGCAGTAGGAAGGTGAGGAATTTGTCTATGCTTCACTCCAGATTTACTCCGGGAGGGAGATGCAATAAGGTGTGATAAAGAGATGACGAGGTAACATCACCAGTGAGATCAGTTCTCCAGTTCCTATGTTATTCTATGGAGTTTCTACACTTGGATTTCTCAAGTGGGAGAAATCATTTTGCATAGGCTCCAGGTGAATTGGAGAGTGTGCGCCTAAATGGAGAAGATATCTCCTGTTCATCCCCTCTTTAACACACCTTAGTGCATATCCCCCAAAGTGTTTTAGTGCCTCATCTTCAATATCATTAATAGACATTGGTCCTTGGACGAAATTACCCTCTTTTACTCACTAAGCCACATTCCCACTGAAACCACAACAATTCTCCTGAGGCTCATGTAATGCTTTCCCCATCACGTGTGAAATGTCCTTAACCATGACTATATGTCGCTGAGATAGGACAAACCCTAAGAAAAGGATGAATTATCATAGGTCCAGTATAAACAACAAAAGAGACACCAAGTGGGTCAACGTTTTTTGTAAACCTGATCACAGCATTAAAGGGATAGTATTGCTTGAAAATAATTTTATTTTATATTGTAGCCCTTAAAAAACATTAAAAATGATATGTGTCATCTACCAAACCTTTATGGTTTAGGAGATATTAGCAAGTAAAGTTTCCCCTGGAGTGACGTCATTGCTCCACCCTTCAGATTTGGAATACGGTCCTGGGACCGGCTGTGCTTCTCCAGAAGTGCTGAGATCACAATCTTTAAAAATAATTTCTTCATTGGAATGGTCTACAAAGTGTGCTTTCAAGCCAGGCACACTTTGTAGATAGTTTCAATTAAGTAGTTCTTTTCAAAAGATCGTGATCTCTGCACTGCTGAAGAGCTGTCCTCTGATCTGTGGACCGGATTCCAAATCTGTCCACTAGATGGCAGACTTGGCTAAAACAGCCAGGAAAAGGGAACTTAATTTTACTTGCAAATATCTCCCAAACCATAAAGGTTTGGGAGATCAGACTTATATAATTTTTAATGTTTTTTAAGGGCTACAATATAGAATAAAATTATTTTCAATCAATACTAACCCTTTAAAGATCTCAGAGGGAAATTTTAGGACACAGAGATAAGGAAAGATCTGGGAGTAGAAACTGATAACCAATTTTAATATAGCCGTTGATACATTTATTGGCTAACTACACAGATTTAAATGCAAGCTTTCAAGACATCTTAGGTCTCTTTCTCAGGCATGTTATACAGATAAATATGAAAACATCTCTCTTATATAAAAGAAGACATTGCATTGCTAGAATGGAAATCAGATAAGGAAGTTCAGTCCATACTCTGGTCCTTTGCTCAAACAATGTTAGAGACGAGTGCTGTAAATTGCAGTCTTCCTCTGACGGGTCCAAGGTATTTACAATCCCAGGGGGCCAAAATGGTATATGTTAAAGCCAAACACCAACCACAGAAATCAAGCACCGCTTTTGCTGTTCCTTACTCACCAGAAAGCCAACAAGAGGCGAGGTGAAGATAAAAGAGGAGGAGGAATAGAACAACCCAAGCAGAGACTGGAAGTTCCAGGACGAGTGAAACAACTTGCTCGCCATCATCTTCTAGGGTAACTACATCTTCTGTCAATCCACCTCGTTTATTATCTCCCCTGCCAAATGATATCCACTCTGTGGATGTTAGGATGTGGCACGCAGTGTGGTGCACTAGCCACACATACCAGTGTGGTGGAGGAGAATCGCAATCAGTGCATCAAGCGTCATCTGAGGAGATTCCATCCTGCAGAGTATGCTCAGATGGTGGGTTTATCACTACTATTAAACTGTCACCAATGTGTCCTTAGCGGGTGTGGAAAAGGGGTACAGTGACAGCGGCAGTACTTGGTTTCGGGTGTCATGGTGTTTGGATACAGTTGTGCCCCCAGATGTTATTTAACATACACACACTGTGCACATTGCAGTTGCTGAGGAGACCCACTGATCCTGCTCTCAAGGGAAAAAATATATTCTAATAACAACACACCCATAATGATTTTGGAGGAGGGGCAGGTGAAGAAGATTTAGTGACCAACTTGTTCTTTTCTCCACAAATACTGGGAGCTACTTATTCTGCTGCTACTGCCTCAGGCGCATCACTGGAGTCAATAGTGGCAAATGGAACCTTCATCGTCCATCTTCCATGTTACTGCTATTGTTGATCCCATTCCCTTTCAGCTGCCTAATCATCCTGCTGCTTAAACAACTCAGCAACAGCAGTACGAACAGCAGTTGCAACTCAGGACTCAGGAGGACATTCGACAGTGGCCACTGGCCAACATGACCTGCTGGCATTAGGCCAGTAGGGCATTTTTACTTTTTCTTAGGGCTTGTGTTTAAATAAATAAATAAATAAATAAATAAATAAATAAAAAATAGTCCTACAAAAAAATAAACAATTTCCTACAAATCAATGTTTCCGTGCCAAACAAGCTTAAGTCCTACAAATCAATGTTTCTTCAGGGCTTGGGCCTCTAATAAGTCTAAGTCCTACAAAGGCCTCTAACAACAAATCAAACAAATCATCCTCTACAAAATACACAATCAAGTCAAGTATCAGTCCACCCCAGTGGCAGCTTATGTCAGGGGGTTCCTGTCTCTGTCACTTTAAATATAAATTCCCTGTTCAAATGATTAATTCATTCACCAAAACAGGCACCCTCCTCAGTCCCTTTTATACCATGTCTTATGGTTTTTATTTTATTTAGGATTTCTTTTTTATTAAGTGCCCCCCAATTACAGTAAACAACCCCCCAAAAATCCTCCCCTGTTCAACTGATTCTTCCCCCAAACCCCACCAACACAGGCACCTTCATGCCCCTTTTATACAATGCCTTTGGGAAATAAAATATTATTTGTAATGTGTTGTGTGTAACTTCTATGTTCCCATTGATTTCAATGGGCGAAAAAAGCGGAAAATCTGCCCTTTTCGCGGGAAATTTTTCACCAAGCGGAATGTACCATTTTTCATCAATTTCAGTTTGAGGCGGAAAGTTTTTCCCTTTCCTAGTTGTATCAATGAAAGTATATCAATAAAAAGTGAGAGCCTTATACCGTCTTACTGTAGCATAGCAACCCACATTTACATGTACATGTAATAGGGGTGCACTTACTAGACTCAAATATAATTAACAGTCTTGCACAATCCTTAGTCTGTGTGGTTATCTGCTTATTAGAAATCCAGAGTGTGAATGCCCTTCTGGATCACTCAAGGGTCACTCCGTTCCTTCACCTACTGCGAGCTCCCCTCGTCTCTCTGTGTCATGGCTGCGGTTTAGTTCAATGTGGTTCGTCTGGAACATAGTCGGCCGGCATGGCCTGCCGGGATATACAGTGGGAATAGCCAATCAGAAAAAAGAAAGAAAAAATATGGAAGGGAGGAGACTTGAGAGATGAGAAAATTGTGATACAGTTATTCCATCCCACTTTAGATATGAACGTGTGAATATATGAGGAATTACTCCAAAAGTAATGGTTAATTTCATCGTAGTGTATGCCGAAACGCATTGAATGAAACCACGTGTTAGGCCTTTGATGCCAACACCAACTCAGACTCCTTGTCTTGGGCGACATCGGGAGAGACCGGGAAACAGAGTACAGATAAGAAAAGGATCTTTGGTCTAAGGATCGCTGTTTTCCCCACGTGAGATCTGGCGGCAGCTTTGACACAGAGAGACGCGGGGACCTGACAGTAGGTGGAGGAACAGAACGACCCTTGAATGATCCAGAAGGGAATTCACACTCTGGATTTCTAGTAAGCAGATAACCACACAGACTAAAGATTGTGCAAGACTTTTAATTATATTTGAGTCTATTATATGTACATGTAAATGTGGGTTGCTATGCTAGAATAAGACGCTATAAGGCTCTCTCCCGGTACTAATTATCTAGATTATACTATACGTACGAGTCTATACTCTACTGTCCTTGCCTGATATAGGAACATATAGTTCTACTACTTCATGAACTAATAGCTGTATGCTTTTTCTTTATATAGATTGTTTAGCTTATTTGAACTGTATTTTGATAACAAATGTATCTATTTTTATTGATATACTTAATTGATACAACTTTATTGATATGTATCTCCTCATTCGATATTTGATACTTGAATGTTTTATGTACACTCAACTGTTCATAACCATACTACACTTAGAGGAATTTTTTGTGCTTTCCTCCCCACCCCTATTGTTCTAAGAATATCCACTGCCAGTGAATTTAAATGTTAAACTAATTTGCCTGAGTAGTTAACCTGTCATGTACTGTGCATTCATGCTTTAATATTATGCCTGAAGAAGAGGCCTAAGGTGTGTTGAAAGCTTGTATCAATAGCCACTCAGTTAGCCAGTAAAGGTATCATTTTTAGTCCACCAGTCTCCTGCTTTTTTCTGGCTAACTCTGTACCACACTTATATAGTAACATAGTAACATAGTTCATAGCTCAGCCCATGCCAAGTTACCCCTGTTGATTCAGAGGAAGAAAAAAACACCAACTGAAGCCTTTTCAAATTAAGCACCAAACAGGTAAAAAAAATCCTGTCTGACTGCACATGGAAGTCAGATATTTCCCTGGATCAACAACCTATCTGCCTTGGAGCCAACTGTCATCATTATCAGTATTGTTCTGTGATAGATAGTTATACATTACTTTTTTGAAAGCAGTTACTGTATCTGTAAGCACAACATCCCGGGCAAATTATTCCATAGCTTTACGGCCCTTAATGGATGACCTCTTGTTTTTTGCTCAGCTCTTTGAGTAAATAATTCAATGGAGAGTTCTTTGTATTGACCTCGAATATATGTATAAATGGTAATCATATCACCCCTTAGACGTCTCATCTTTAATGTAAACGCAACCAGTTTAGCTAGTCTCTCTTTATAACTCAGATCCTCCAATCCCTTTATCAGTTTTGTTGTATGTCTCTGCACTTTTTCGAGTTCAATAATGTCTTTTTTTAAGAACTAGTTTCCAAAACTGTACTCCATATTCCAGATGTGGCCTTATTTACGATTTATATAGAGGTAGAATTATATTAACATCCCTTGCATCTAGACCTCTTTTTATGCAGGATAGAATGTTATTTGCTCTTGTAGCAGCAGAGAAACACTGCACACTGCTGTGAAGTCTACCATCTATCAGAACTCCTAAATCATTGTTTCACATTTAGAATATATGTAGCTTGTTTGTTCTACAGCCCAAATACACAACCTTACACTTATCTGCATTAAATGTCATCTGCCACTTTTCTGCCCATTCACTCACTTTATCTAAATCATTTTGCAGAGAAAAACATCCACTCACTAAACGTGCATCACAGCTGTTCCTATGAAGACAGTCACACTCCTTTGATAGAACTTTTGTATTTATACCTGCAGAGAAAACCAGGAAGGCCTCGTTCTTTTTAAATGCTCCATTCTCATCCAGAAAGCGATCTGGGTTGAAGGTTAATGGATCAGGGAAATATTTGGGATCTTGAAGAACGAAGCATAGGAGTGGGAAGACGTCTGTACCCTGTGGGGCAAAGAAAGAGAAAAGGGGTTTCGGTGGGGTGGGCAGAGGCATTATCTGTATTGCTTTGATTTAGGCAGAAGCAATATGGGGGAAGTTACTATGTTTCTTTTAAACAAGTGTCCAGTCACAGTGTTTCTTTAGTAATTTAAACTGAGCCTTTCTGAATGTCTGTTTGATCTATGATTAAGTGCTACATAGCGTGAAATGCGTAAGGTGTGTCTCATGTAAGTGTCTTCATAGTGTATTATGTCCTGCTTCTTCCTTGCCTGAAGCTATGTGTGGTTTTTAACATGGATAATAAAGTCTACTTTTATTCACGCAAATGACTTCAAGTGTTTATATCATGTCAGTGAGAGGATCACTTTGCTGAACCGCGTGTGCTCCCATACCCTTTTGGGCAGAGGCAGCTGTACTAAGGAAACTGGAGGAATTCTGGCCAAGCCAATTGCACCATAGGAAGAACAATCCAACTTCCTCCAATCCCCATTTATTTAACCCTTTTAGTGTCATAGAGTTGTACAACACATTGCTTTGTAATTGTTTGTATACCTTTCTTTCACACAAAGGATTAAATGGGGGTTTAACCCTTGAATGTTGGATTGGTCTCTTACGTTATGTGAAGGAAAGCATTGGGGACCTCTCTAGCATTCAAGGAATCACTATGGGAGCATTAGTTTAAATAGGATTCTTTTACTTTATTTACGTGGCCCCAGTTCACATTGTGTAATGTAATGTTCTGATCTTAACACACTGTGGGCCGATGTGCTAAGCAGAACTGCAGTCATTTTAGAGCAAATGTATTCCACAGCAGTTGGAAAATAAAATGCTCCAAATTCCAGTGGATTTAAATGGGGTTTTCAACCAATTGAATGCTACCATTCAAGAGGTTAATGAAACATGTAAATTAATGGAGATTTGTCTTTGTCCCCTACGGTTGGTCCCAGAATGACTACAATTCTTCTCAGTGCATCAACCGCACTATTTGCCACCCTATTCTTCTGCTGTCTACCAATAATTTCATTTGCTCCATGGAACTCTTTGAACAGTTTAAGAGAACCTCATGGCCCATACAATCCAGTCTGAGATCCTCTGGCTTATACATTTAGAAATCAGGAGCAACACTTGATTAGTAGATGTATGTAACATAGTTGATGAGGCTGAAAAAAAGACATGTGTCCATCAAACCTTATCACCCCCGTTGATCCAGAGGAAGGCAAAAACAAATCTATTGAAACCAAGTCCAATTAAGCCCCAAATAGGACAAAAATTCCTTCCCAACTCCAAAAGGGAGCTGGATATTTCCCTGGATCACTGTCCTAGCTGCTTTGAAACCAACTATCATAATTGACAATATTGTTATGAGCTAGAAAGGTATCCATTACTTTACTATAAAAAATCTCTTTCTTTGTTTTAGACAGAAGAGCCATTCCTTTAATCTTAATGGATGACCTCTTGCTTTTTGCTAAGCTATTTCAGTAAATAGTTTCTAAGAGTGTTATTTGCATAAACTGTACTCCATTTTCTAGATGAGGCCTTACTAAAGGTTTAGATAGAGGTAGAATTATATTCCCATCCCATGCATCTATACCCCTTGTTACTCAGGATAGTACCCTGTTGACTCTTGTAGCAGCTGAGTGACACTGCACACTGTTGTAAAATCTCTTGTCTATCAGTACTCATATATTTCTCTAACGTGGATTCTCCAAGTAGTTTCCTTTTAGAGTATACTAGCAGTTTGGGACGGCGTTGCCCGTCATGTTATGCAGGAAATGTTTCTTTTTTTTAAATAAATGTTATGATAGTGAATTATAGCGTAGGGTGTACGTGTCAGAAAGGTACACACAGTGATAGACAGAGACACATGCAACACACACATATACACACACATGCACTGACAACACAAACAGTGACACACAGCTGCAAATCAGAACATAAATACATACAGTGTGAGCAGTGTAAGTAACATACCTCCCAACATTTCATATGGCCAAAGAGGGACACTTGTGTTTTCGGTGGTGTTACTGGGGGCGTGGCTGGTGGTGTATTTTAGAGAATTTTTAACCCTTTGAGTGCCAGGGGGTAAGCAATGCATTGCATCCCCTCTGGCATTGAAATGGTTAAGTTACTCTTTCTGTAAGTGAATGATTTAGAAGAAGATGAAAGTATTTTTTTTATACAGACTAATTTAACAGATATATACAGAAGTTTATTCCCACATTACTGTGGGTTTTATTGATGTGGAGCAATCTGATACACTGGTATATACACCACACAATGTGATCTCCTAAATAGAGGAGCAGAGGGATTTGGGTGTCAAACAGGGACTGTCCCTCCTATACTGTATAGTGCCAGTCCTTATACACAGACACATGCAGACTGTATACTATACAGCAGAGGTTCTCAGTCCATGCCCTCAGTGGCCACTAACAGGCCAGGACTTAGGAATTTCACTGCTAGAACACAAGTGTGTTGATCAGAGGCTCAGTCATATTGATTAACTCACCTGTGCTCTTAAAAGGAAATTCTAAAATCCTGGCCTGTTAATAGCCACTGAGGGCACAGATTGAGAACCACTGCTATACAGTGCCAGACCATTGTAGAGAATTTTTAACCCTTTGAGTGCCAGGGGGTAAGCAATGCATTGCATCTCCTCTGGCACTGAAATGGTTAAGTTACTCTTTCTGTAAGTGAATGATTTAGAAGAAGATGAAAGTATTTTTTTACACAGACTAATTTAACAGATATATACAGAAGTTTATACCCACATTACCGTGGGTTTTACTGATGTGGAGCAATCTGATACACTTGTACATTAGGCTGACCAGACCTCACCTTTAACCAGTGACACATATGAAAAATGCATACTGCAGGGCTGCTTTGATTTTGGTGCACTCCTGAAATATGCTTATTTCCTATGTGTCCCCGGTTAAAGGTGAGGTCTGGTCAGCCTACTGTATATACACCACACCGTGTGATCTCCTAAATAGAGGAGCAGAGGGATTTGGGTGTCAAACAGGGACTGTCCCTCCTATACTGTATAGTGCCAGTCCTTATACACAGACACATGCAGACTGTATACTATACAGCAGAGGTTCTCAGCCTGTGCCCTCAGTGACCACTAACAGGGACTGTCCCTCCTATACTGTATAGTGCCAGTCCTTATACACAGACACATGCAGACTGTATACTATACACCAGAGGTTCTCAGCCTGTGCCCTCAGTGACCACTAACAGGGACTGTCCCTCCTATAGTGTATAGTGCCAGTCCTTATACACAGACACATGCAGACTGTATACTATACAGCAGAGCTTCTCAGCCTGTGCCCTCAGTGGCCACTAACAGGGACTGTCACTCCTATACTGTATAGTGCCAGTCCTTATACACAGACACATGCAGACTGTATACTATACAGCAGAGGTTCTCAGCCTGTGCCCTCAGTGGCCACTAACAGGGACTGTCACTCCTATACTGTATAGTGCCAGTCCTTATACACAGACACATGCAGACTGTATACTATACAGCAGAGGTTCTCAGCCTGTGCCCTCAGTGGTCACTAACAGGGACTGTCCCTCCTATACTGTATAGTGCCAGTCCTTATAGACAGACTGTATACTATACAATGCCAGACCATATATAAATAGTTTGTCATACATGCTATACAGTGAGCTATGTACAGCATGGAGATGATTGCAGGAACTGGCACCTCTACTTACAGACAGACTGACAAACAACCTGCTCTCTTTCTCTCTCTTTGTGCAATATATAAATACAGTCACATCCATGTCTCTGCCATTTACCAGCTCAGCTGAAGCCTTGCTCTGCACTGCCTGATCACCTCTCTGCCGTTGTTTCCACTTTCTCAGCAAGCCAGTATCCTCCTGCTGATTGTTTAGAAATCAGCTCACTTGTAGTAATTAGCAGAGCTGTGTAGGCTCAAAGACAGGGAATGAAGAAGCTGCATAATACAGATTGGACCATGGCCTTCCAGCTGTAGCTTGAACATTGTTCCCATCATCCTCAGCGTGCGTGTGTGTATATGTGTGTATGTGTCTGCTAGTGTGTGTGTGTGGGAGGGCATGTGCATGTGTCTGTGGTGTAGGAGTGTGTGGCAGCCGTTTTTTTTTTCAGCCTTAGATAGTGGTGGGCGGGCTGGATAGTGGGGGCAGGCCAAAAATCACACTCCCACAGAATCACCCAATGGCAGCAGTAATCCTTTTTACTGCCGCCCCTGGGTGTGTTTTGCCAGGCACAAAGTCTTCTTTTATATATATAGATATGTAGTATGTTTGTTTCTGCAGCTCAAATGTGTAACCTTACATTTAGTCATATTGAAACTCATCTGTCACTTTTGTGCCCAGTCATTCAGGTTATCAAAATATTTTTGCAGAGGAAAGAACATCCTGCTCTGAATGTATTTCCTTACACAGTTTAGTGTCATGTAAATAAAGATTGAGTATAATTGGTTTCTAGTTTCAACCGTCATTTACTGTAGGAATGGCATGGCTATCTACCTTAGGAATGGTGAATCCACGGAACTGAGTGTCCTTGGTCACAGCATGGGGGAGGTTCATGGGCAGCACATTGCCATATCTGTGAACCTCATGAATAACTGCATCAGTGTAAGGCATTGAGGCTCGATCCTCTGGCCGTGGTCCTCGGTGTTGACCGATCACACGATCTATTTCATCTTGTACTTTACCTGACAGGAAAATTGGAATGGTTAGTTAAAGTTAGGAAAACAAAAACTTATTCTTTCATAGGTGCTGTGGTCAGACAAAGAGATGCTCAAAAACTTTTGCTTCGAAGTAGAAACATGTAAAAAAACAGCACTTCCTGCCATGATGTAAAATTCCTTCAAAAGCATCAATGGCCTTTTTTCATTACATTGAAATCAATGATAATAATGTATATCCCCCTACATGGAGAGTTTCCCTCATGTATCCTCGGCCTTGCTAGTATAAAAGAAGTGTCAGTGTCACACATGTTGCCAGTCTGTTCTTGGGAGAGAAAGAAACCAGCTGAGTTTTGGATTCTAGTTAAGCAAAAGGCAAATAGAAGTGTTGGTGGTAGCCACTGCTAGTTGTTCTCTCATGGGTGGGGTTGTGAAGGGAGAATGGAGAGTTGAAACAAAACAAAAAAAAATGTAACTAAAAATTAACAGAAAGCCAGGCAAGCAATCCATCCTACCTAAGATGGCTGAGCCTAGCTAAGACTGACTGACATGTGTTACACAGACAAACAATACATCATACATTCAGGACAAGACAAATAGAGAAAGGGTGCAACTTGGCATTCTGTGTAACTTACACACACTCACTTCAACATCCAAGAACAAGAGGGACAAGCATATACTGAGTTGTAGTAGGACATGCACTGGCTTCTGTGCACTTTATTCTATAATTGCAAGCTGGTGTTGGTACTGGTGCTAACACAGGTCATTCATGTACTGTATAAACTAACATTGAAGTCCATGGGCAAGAAAATACATTTTGACACTAGTTAACTAGTAGTGTAGAGGCAGACTGGCAAAGAAGGAGAGACTGAGTTGTTTGTGGTTGTAAGGAGTTTAAATAAATAAATGGAGCTATGACTGAGACTAACAGTGATAGACAGAGATATAGATCATACAATATTTTCAGATAGACAAAACATCACTCCACATGATCATAGCTGTTTGATGTACTTTATAGTAAAGAGCAACACTATTATCATTACGTCCATTAAACATACTAGTGGCAGAGGTAAGGAGAAAGGAGTAAGAGGAGTGCATTGACATGGTGATCAAAAAGTAATACTACAGAAGCTGACTGATGCCATTATTGCTACTGCTTGTGTAGTAAATGATGAGGATGATGATCCCCCTCCTTGAGACACAAAAGTGATATGAAACATTCCACTGCCAGTAGTACTACTGATCATTGTATCACAATTTGCATTGTATGGAGATATATTGCCAGTTTCATACATCAGCAGACTGCCTGCTGGTGGTACTGAAGGCAAATTTGTCTGTCCCAGTGCCATGTCTGAGGAGGAGTATCCTGAGGGTGCCGGGGATTCTAGTAACCTGGACCATAAGACTATGTAACAATGAGCCAGGTAAAGAGGTTGACATTTTGGGCTGGTAAGAGGGGGATTACCTCACTCCCTTTTATGTGGATTGTTTGTGGACCATTTTGCTTGTAATGGTGAGTTGGACAGGGAAATCAATGATAGCAGCACCTGATTCTTTACATTGGATGATGGCTTCATATGTTCCACATGATTCTCATGGTGGGTATGCTGCATGTGAATTATTAGGCTGGATGTGGTGTGACCCCTTCTACCACATTTTATAACCTTGTCACAGAGTGTGCGCATTGTAGTTGGGGATGAATGCATGCTCCCTACACAAAAGGAAATGTATTCCCACACCCACAGTTTCAGGGAAGGAGGAAGAGAATTATCTTCATGGCTACACAACTTCTCCCCAGATACCCCTGAAGTGGAGTAGGTATTACTACTACTGCTGCCTCGTCAGTAGCACTAGAAGTAGGAAGTGGAACTGCCACCTGTCCCATATCACTGTTGGTAATTCTATTACCACAGTTTGTGGTGGTGATGATGACCCAACTCGAAACAATACCTAACAGTTGAACACACCAGCCTGATCTTGCACTAAAGTTTCATGTTACTGGTGTAACTGAGAGTCAGATAATTTAGCAGCAGAAACTTCAGAAACTATAACTGTATCACCACCAAACATCACGTCCGGGGTGGTGGTGAAACACATTGATATGTCTTTCACCTACTCCCGACTTGCATAAATCAGGAAAGCTCTGATCATGTTACCACAGGTACCACTACCCTCAGCAAAAGCAGCAGAAGCACCACCACCACATTCTTTCTCCTCTCTTCCTGATGTTGGTGGTGAGTGTGACATAGGTGTTGGTAGTGCACCCGGTGTCGCACTCACAGATACTCAGTAGCAGTCTCAGAGAGAGGAGAGAGTAGTACGTTTTTTGAGCTAGAGAAGACAGAGAGGGGAATTGAAGTTTAGTTTAGGGATTCTTTTAGGTAGGACATTTGTTCTGTTAGGAGAGCCAGTGGGGCATACTGCTCAGGTAGTGTGGAATAGTCAGTGAGTTGTTAGCAGTGGAGTGGAGGTTATAGTTAGTATGGAGATCTGGAGTGATCATACTGCTCAGGTAGTGTGGAATAGTCAGTGAGTTGTTAGCAGTGGAGTGGAAGTTATAGTTAGCGTGGAGATTTTTCTTTTTTGGACAGACTGTGATAATATAGGGTGGACAGCGTGAAAAGAAAAAAATAATATATATACATATTTACATACGCACATCAATCACACCACGCCAATCCCCCACCACCACTACCATACATATCTGCCACATTGTAGGTTGTAATTTTTCTTTCTTCACATCATCATGAATATGTGCCAGTGTCACTTAAGCAGGAACACATTTTTCAAGGTACATGTTGCTTTAGGACTCCGTACTTTGACTTTCAGATAATTATTCCTTCACTGCAGCCCTCAGAAGAAGTAATATTGTGGTGGAAAATGTTGCACCATAGGAAACATATGTGAAAAATGTGTTGGAATAACAGAACATTTTTTTTTTGGAATTGACAAAAAAGGAGGAAACTTTTGCAATGAATAGATAAAAATAGTCTGTTTTTCACGAAAAGTCACGTGGGAAATGTTTCCCACTTTTCGCCCATCCCTAGTTTAACTCATTTATTGTGACTCGTGTGGAGAGGTTGTCACACTAACTGAAGCACAGCTGGGGTAGCTCTCTTTCCCTATAATGTCACACTGTTCCTAGTGTTCTTCTTTTTATTATTAAAGCGGAACTACCACCACTAAAAAACCTGAGCTTAAATAATTCCCCATCTGGACACTAGCTGCTTAGTAGCGCTAATCGCCAGAATTATTACCTTGTTAAAGAGGATTATTAATTCATGTCGGGCTGACAGACAGGATGGAGCACAGACATCTTCCCATAGTGACATCTGCACTCCTGCACTGTCAGTCCCAGCCGGCTCTAGGAGGCGTTGCTAGGATCCGTTTGAGTCTGGAAGGGACTGACAGTGCAGGCGCGCAGACGTCACTATGGGAAGATGTCTGAGCTCCGTCCTACCTGTCAACCCGACAAGAATTGATAATCATCTTTTAACAAGGTAATAATTCTGGGGACTAGCGCTACTAAGCAGCTAGTCGCCAGATGGGAAATTATTTAAGTTCAAGTTGTTTAACGGTGGTAGTTCCGCTTTAATATTATTATTATTACCTTTCATTTTCAAAGCACCTACATATTCCTAATATAGTCCAACACATTCACTTTGAAATCATCTCATTTGTAGCTTAGTTTAAACTGTGAGTTAAAATCATAGAAATGCCAGGTGAGTCAAACTCATTATTAGGCAGACAGGCTCAATATAAGGTAGTCTCAGTAGAGTGTATTATCACTCTTGAGTAGCCAGCCTCACTCACTTCATGCAAGTTTTAATGGCAAGCTAGTCTAACCCATAGTCCAGTCTTACTCACATGATGGCAGTTTCATTCCCTTGATGAATATGTTCCAAACTGGTTTAATGTTTGTCTCCATCTCATTTCAGTAGAGACATCCGTCATTAGAGGCCACACCCCTTCATTAGCAGTCTCACTTACTGGAAATGAATCTCTCATTGGAGAGCACTGACCCTACCTTTGTCCTATTAATAGTTAAAACTTGGACTCTTACGTTTGACACCAGGGAATTTCAACAGGAGCACAAATCCATGTCTTAGAGTTGTACTTAATGTCTCTGTCCCAGCAATGAACAACACTGTGGTGTTAGTATAAAAATTCCTCATGTTGAAGACTGTTGAGGGATTATTCTTCTCCTAGAATGAAAGAACAAAGTAAGATAAATACCATTACCTCCAGGACATCCTTTTCAAACTATTTATGTAAACATTTCTGCATATACAAGTAAGCATGTTTTAAGCAGAATGTTAGTTCAATATGAGATTGACAACAAACTGATGATATAAACTCTACATCAGAACAGCTGGATTTTAAACAATTTACAACCCCTGGCATAATGGTTTTGTTACACATCTATGTCGTGTAATCATTTGATGTCTGAGGTGCTATTACCATCCTGGCCATTATACTAAGACTTTATAGAAATAACTAGTTGAGGAGCCTGTTACACGGGCCACAGTGCCACTGCCAGTCGGACACTGGGCAGTCATGTGCAGTAGAGACTGCCCGCGCCATGGCTGATACAGAGTGGGACACTCCTTCGGAGCGCCCCACTCTGTATCAGCCTCGTCACTGACAGTCTCTACTGCACATGACTGCAGCACACACATCAGTCTCTACTGCACATGACTGCAGCACGCACATCAGTCTCTACTGCACATGACTGCAGCACGCACATCAGTCTCTACTGCACATGACTGCAGCACACACATCAGTCTCTACTGTGCATGACTGCAGCGTTACACACGTTTTAGTGAATTATTATATAGGATAATATGGTTTCAACTTTTTAAGTGCAAAACACAATTAAACAGATTTATCTTCACAAAAAATATTCAAATTGATATACTGCAAAAGTATAATGAAGTGGTTTTCAAACATGTATTTAGGCACTACTAACTGGCCCTTATATAAAGATATATCAATGTTTAAAACATGTTTAATCTTTTAATAAATGGAATTAAACTGAGTGGTTGATGTCAAGTCACAGACTTTACTTCTGAGTAGTTTAAAATATATAAACTATTTATTAGCCCACCACATCCCTTTCAAAGACATCAGCCCCTTCTACAGTGATGGAGATGACCCAATCAGCCAATCAGTTGTCATGGCTACCTACGTTCATGGAGGCATTTATGAGTTGTTTAAATGTCTCCTGAGCATCAAATTGTAATAAGGGGTCAGGACACATTAAACTACCTAGTCTGTTTATTCATGTAGAAGGGCTAGCACCAAAGAAACATGTCAAAGGGGGGCATGACATTTCTAATATCTTTTGAACTACTCAGAGTTAAAAAAGTGTTCTTGACATAAGACATATTCTTTAATTTTTCTGCTTTTTTCGCCTAGCTCATTGTAATTAAATCAGTTGGAAAAAAAATGTTCCCCACCACATTATAGTTTTCTCTACTTTTCTAAACTCATATACAATGGTGTCAAGCTTTCACAGCAGCCATTCTGTGTTTATGAGAGGAGAAATAGAATGATTTTGAGCTAGAGAAGATAAGCAAATAAAGGGGAACTGAAGTTTAGTTTAGGGAGTATTTTAGGTAGGACATTTGTTATCTGTATTAGGAGAGTCTGGGGACAGTCTTGGGGAGAAGAAAGAAGGAAAGAGGTTGACCCCAAATACCCCAAAATTACATGTGACTGACTGGCAAGACACGGGCAGCTGGGGACCAATTTCCTTGGTGATCTTGCTGTTATTGTCTCTGTGCTGGGGAAGTCTGGGGAAAGAAGTTGTTGATTTTGTTTTTCAAATATATATACATTTTTTGGACAGATTATGATAAGATAGGATGCACAACTTAAAATAATAATAATCGTAATACATTAAAAAATAATAATAATCTCTGTATATAAAAGAGAAAGAATTATGTTACATATTACTATTGACTGTGAGACTGAGGAGGAAATCTCTGCGGCTGATCTTGATGTGGTTGGTGTTAGTAGTAGTAGCAGTAATGGTGAAGCAGCTGGAGTGGTAGGGTAAACATTTGAGAGTATCCAGATTAGCAGTCAAGGGAGCCCGCACCATTCCTCTGACCCTCAGACTGGGAGTCCTCCCCTTCCCTTCACTACAGTGTCCAGGTGGAACATGATCCTGAAGAGGTCACAGCTGTTGTTGGGGGAGGAGAGCAGGCCCAGAATTAATACCATCACCACCAGCAGGAGTACAGATCAGCTGCCTGTGCCTGCTGCTAATGCTGCTAGTCTTCCTTCTTCTTCAGGTCAAAAGGAAATGGCAAGTGTGACATTAGGGGACCCTTTGTCACATTGCATGTCACCTCCTCCAAGCAGCAGTGAGATGCCTGGAATAGAGCAGCAGCAACAACAGCATGTAGGGACTAGTGGTGGTGGTGATGATCATGATGGAGAAGCTGGGTTGGTACATATATTGATGGCCTTTTTAGCAGAATCTGATGCTGAGATGCAAGGGCAGCAGGATGCTGAGGAGCAGGCTAGTGTGCCACAGACCAGCGTGGACACAGTGGGAATGGGGTCAACAAGCAATGCGGGACTAGGACAGGTTCCACTTGCCAGCAGTAGCAATACTCCTGATCCTAGTTGCAGTGCTGAATCTGAGGCAGTAGCAGCAACATTATCCGCTGCCACAGACAATGAAGGGGAATGTGGAGGACAAGAAGAAAGAGGCCATTCTTCTCCATCTATTCCCTTCCCCCTGAAATCATCATGGGTGTAGGACTATTTTTCTGTTGGGGCAAGCACAGTGCAGTTATCAGCAACGACACTGTGCACAATTTGTTACAAGTCAGTGATAAGAGGAAAGGAGGGAACACTCCTTGGCACAAGTGCCCTCATATCACACATGAAACACAGACACCATGACATTTACTCCAAACATGTTAAAAATAAACACCCACCACAGAAATCAAGCACCGCTTCTGCTGTCCCTGACTCATCAGAAAGGCAACAAGAGGTGCGGCAGAGATCAAAGAGGAGGAGGAATAGAAAAACCCAGACAGAGACTGGAAGTTCCAGGACGAGTGAAACAACTATCTCACCATCACCTTCTAGGGTAAATACTTCTTCTGCCAATCCACCTCGTTCATTACCTCCCCCTCCAAATGATAGCCACTCTGTTGATGTTAGGATGTGGCAGTTCGTCTCTACCCATTGCACAGTGTGTGGTGCACTGACCACACATGCCACTGTGGTGGAGGAGAATCACAATCAGTACATCAAGCGGCATCTGTGGAGATTCCATCCTGCAGAATATGCTAAGATGGTGGCAGGGAGGGTTCATCATTACTATTAAACTGTCAGCAAGTTGTAATGTGTCCTTAGTGGGTGTAGAAAAGGGGTACAGTGACAGCGGAAGTACTTGGTTTCGGGTGTCATGGTGTTTGAATACAGTTGTGCCCCCAGATGTTATTTATCACACACAGACACTGTGCACATTGCAGTTGCTGATAAGAGCCACTGTTTCTATTCTCAAGGGAAAAAATATATTCTAATAACAACACACACATGATGATTTTGGAGGAGGGGCAGGTGGAGAAGATTTAATAGCCAACTTGTTCTTTTCTCCACATATACAGGGGGCTACTTATTCTGCTGTTCTGCTGCTACTGCCGCAGGCGCATCACTGGAGCCATTTGTGTCAAATGGAACCTTCAGCATCCATCTTCCATGTTACTACTATTGTTGATCCCATTTCCTTTCAGCTTCCTAATCATCCTGCTGCTTAAACAACTCAGCAGCAGCAGTACGAACAGCAGTTGCAATTCAGGAGGACAATTGACAGTGGCAACTGGCCAACATGACCTGCTGGCATTAGGCCAGTAGGGCATTTTTATTTTTTTTCTCAGGGCTTGTGTTTTGAAAAAAAAATAACTAGTCCTACAAAAAAATAAACAGTTTTTGGGGGGTTTGCTTCTAACAAGCCTAAGTCCTACAAATAAATGTTCCTTAGGGTTTGTGCCACACAAGCTTAAGTCCTACAAATCAATGTTTTTTCAGGGCTTGGGCCTCTAATAAGTCTAAGTCCTACAAATGCCTCTAGCAACAAATCAAACAAATCATCCTCTGCAAAATACTCTATCAAGTCAAGTATCAGTCCACCCCAGTGGCAGCTTATGTCAGGGGGTTCCTGTCTATCACTTTACATACAAATATCTTATTTTATGTTATTGATTTATTTTTTATATTAATTGTCCCCCCAATAGCAGTCAAGAACCCCCCAAAACAAATTCCCTGTTCAAATTAATTCATTCACCAACACAGGCACCCTCCTCAGACCCCTTTATACCATGTCTTATGGTTTTTATTTTATTTTATTTAGGATTTCTTTTTTAATAAGTGCCCCCAATCCCAGTAAACAACCCCCCAAAAATCAACCCCTGTTCAACTGATTCTTTCCCCACACCCCACCAACACAGGCACCCTCATGCCCCTTTTTTACTGTGCCTTTGGGAAATGAAATAATATTTGCTATGTGTTTTGTGTAACTTCTATGTTCCCATTGATTTCAATGCAATGAACTACGTGGAAAAAAGTGAAAAATCTGCACTTTTCATGGGAAATTTTTCACCAAGTGGAAAGTGCCATTTTTCCCCCGATTTCAGTTTGAGGCGAGACTTTTCGCCCATCCCTAGTCACAACATGAAAAAGAGGCTTGAAAGACAAGGAACCGAATGACTAAGCTCAGAACATGAAAAAGAGGCTTGGAAAACAAGAAACTTACTGACTGATGCACAATAAATACTGAGCCTTTTCTATGCCAAATGTCCTCCTGCTCCACACACACACAATGTCCTCGCCTGCACTTCTCCTGGTAACCCATTCAGTGCCAGAGGAGTATTCAGTGCATTCTTTGCAATGTGTTGCAAATCAATCTGGCAATCAAAGGGTAAAACTTTTATAGATTCTTAACTTGCAGGGAAGTAATGTACAAGGGAGGGACGTCAGACGCCTATGCTACACAAATGGTTAACCCTTGGAGTGCCAGAGGGGTATGCAAAACTTTGCTTTGCAGTACATTGAGAAACCCTGTCACTCAAAGGGTTAAAAAGATAGTAAAACTTCTATTAAATTTTACGTCCAAGTCTTATTTATTTATTTTTTTTTACATGTAACACTATATTTAATTACTTTTGGTAGTTGTAGTTCAATCTCTATTCACGCTGAAAGGATCCCCCTCCTGCCCCTTTCCCTGTGTCCCGATGGGACAATCTTCAATAACCAGAAGGAAACTCCTGCCCTCCTTCCTCAACAGGGGTAGGGTTTACCTTATAGTTACCGAATGAAGATTGTCCCTCGCTGCATCCATCTGGTCCCACGACCGGATTCCAAATCTAATGGGAGGTGGACAGAGGGGGCGGAAGGGGGATCCTTTTGGCTTCAATAGTGTTTGAGCTACAACACTGTATGTAATGGTAACATAGTAACATAGTAGATGAGGCTGAAAAAAGACATGCTGCCATCAAGTCCAGCCCATGCCAAAAACACCCCTGTTGATCCAGAGGAAGGGGGGGATGTATTCCTTCCTCATTCCAATTGGTAGTCAAATAGTTCCCCAGATGAATATCCTATCTGCTTTGAAGCCATCTATCATAATTTTCAATATTGTTCTGTGCTAGATAGGCATCCATTGCTTTTTTGAATGCAGTTACATTATCTGCAAGTACAACATCCCGAGGCAAAGAATTCCATAGCCTTACCGCCCTTACTGTAAAGAATCCCTGCCTTTGTTTTAGTCGAAAGAGCTCTTCCTCTAGTCTTAATGGATGACCTCTTGTTCTTAGCTCAGCTCTCTGCATAAATAATTCATTGGCTAGTTCTTTGTATTGACCTTGAATATATTTGTAAATGGTAATCATATCACCCCTTAGACATCTCTTCTTTAATATAAACAAACCTAGTTTGGCTAGTCTCTCTTTATAACTCAGTTTCTCCAATCCCTTTACCAGTTTTGTTGCATGTTTCTGCACCTTTTCCAGTTCAGTAATGTCTTTTTTAACAACAGGCACCCAAAATTGTACTCCATATTCTAGATGCGGCTTGATCAAGGATTTATACAGAGGTAGGATAATATTAGCATCCCTTGCTTCTACACCTCTTTTTATGCAGGCTAGTACTCTATTTGCTCTTGCAGCAGCTGAGTGACTCTGCACACTGCTGTGAAGTCTATTGTCTATCAGTACTCCTAAATCTTTCTCTAATAAGGATTTCCCACGTTGTTTCCCATTAAGAGTATAAGTAGCAAGTTTGTTTCTACAGCCCAAATGCATAACCTTACATTTATCTACATTAAATGGCATCTGCCACTTTTGTGCTCATTCACTTAGTTTGTCTAAATCCTTCTGTAGGGAAAAAACATCCAGCTCTGTATGTATTTCCTTACATATCTTAGTGTCATCAGAAAAGATTGAGATGCTACTTTCAATTCCCACTTCTAGATCATTAATAAACAAATTAAAAAGCATTGGTCCCAGGACTGAACCCTGCGGCACCCCACTTGTAACCTCAGGCCAATTTGAAAAAGTTCCATTTACAACAAGTCTCTGCCATCTATCATTTAACCAGTTCTCAATCCATGTACAGATAACACCGCCCAAACCGAATCCTTTTAATTTATGCAGTAACCTGTTGTGAGGCACTGTATCAAAGGCTTTTGCAAATTTCAAAGTATACTACATCTTCAGCATTTCTCTTGTCCAAATTACTTCTTACTCTTTCATAAAATGCAAGTAAATTAGCCTGACACGATCAAATCTTCATGAAACTATGCTGAAAAACTATGCTGATTCCTACTAATGATATTGTTTGTCTTCACATAGTTCTGAATACTGTCAGTAAATAGCCCTTCTAGTATCTTACCCACTATGGAAGTAAAACTCCCAGGTCTATAATTTCCTAGTTTGGATCTTGCTCCCTTTTTCACCAATGGAACTACATCAGCTTTCCTCCAAACACAGGGCACTATGCCTGATGAAAGTGAATCAATAAACAATAAGTATAATGATTTTGCTATTACTGAACTAAGTTCCTTAAGTACCCTTGGGTGTATACCGTTTGGTCCAGGCGCTTTATTCACTATAACTCTTTCCAGTATCTTTTGGACCTTGTCCTCAGTAAGTCATGTAGATAATGGAGGAAATTCCGTGGTTCTGTCAGTTTGCCCATAGCCTGTCACTACTGCCTCCTTTGTATATACTGAAGCAAAAGTATATTTAAGGTGTCAGCCATAGCGTTATCCTCACTAATCAATTCAACTGTCTCAGTCCTAAGAGGACCAATATCAACCTTAACTTTGTTGTTATTAATATACTTGTAGAATTGTTTAGAGTTTTTCTTGCTCTCATTTACAATCATTCTTTCATTTTCTATTTTAGCTAGCTTAATTGCTTGTTTGCAGATTTTATTACATTCTTTATATTTTTTAAATGATGCATCTGACCCGTTTGACTTAAACACTTTAAAAGCCTGCTTTTTATTTCTCATTTTCCTGCTAACAACATTATTGAGCCACATTGGTTTCGTTTTACTCCACTTGTTCTTATTCCCCAATGGTTTATATTGACGTGTATATTTGCCTAAGAGCATTTTAAATATATTTCATGATTCTTGTGCATTTTTATCTTTGAAAATTACATCTCACTGGATATCCTTTAATACTTCTTTTAAAATTAGCCTTTTTAAAATTGAATGTTTTGGTTAAACCCTTGTTATTGAGTTTCTCATAACAAACTTCAAAGGATACAATATTGAGGTCACTGCTGCCCAAATGTTCCATTACTTGTACATTGTTTATCATGTCAGAATTGTTTGAGAGCACTAGGTCAAGCAAGTAATTGGCTTCACTACTATTTGGGACATACAATTATCATTTATCATATTTAGAAAAATATTTCCCTTTTTTGTGCCGGAAGTCATATTGCTCCAGTCAATTTCAGGATAGTTGAAATCTCTTATTATAATTACCTTTGCTGACTTAGAAGCCTTTTCCATTTGCAGTAAAAGTTGGGTTTCCTCCAAATCCCCAATATTAGGTGGCTTGTAGCAAATCCCCACTGATATCTTTTTATTATTTGTGCCCCCAGTGTGTATCTCAACCCACAAGGCCTCTACCTTTTTATTGGACCCTTATTTATATCTTCCCTTAAACTAGATTTTAAGGCCCGCTTTACATATAGGCATACCCCTCCTCCCCTTTTTTAACCCTGTCCCTCCTAAAGAGTGAATAACCCTTTAGATTGACTGCTAAGTCATATGTATCATCTAACCAGGTTTCAGACACTCCAATCAGATCATACTGCTCATGTGTTGGAATCATTTCTATTTCCCCCATCTTACCAGTCAGACTGCGAGCATTTGCATGCATACATTTTATCAATTTGCCATTCCTAAAGATTTCATTCTTTGTTAAATGTATTTGTCTTTTATCAGGCTGTAACAATGGCAACTCCCTATTAGGTGAACTAGCCCATTCCCCCTCTCCACCCCCATGCCTCTTTTCTAATCCCATTTCCTCAATTATACTATCTTCCCCAGCCTGTGTTGCAGCTCCCTCCCCCCTTTCTAGTTTAAAGTTTCCTCCAGTCCTCTAACCATCCTATCGCCCAGCACTTTGGTCTCCCTTCCACTAAGGTGCAATCCATCATGACTATAAAGATTGTCCCCAAGGGAAAAGGATGCCCAGTGCTCTAGGAATCCAAGCCCCTCCTGCTTACAACAAGTCTTTAGCCACACATTTAACTCTCTAATCTCCCATTGCCTTTCTAATGTAGCGCGTGGCACAGGTAGTATTTCAGAAAAAACTACCTTAGTAGTCCTCTGCTTAAGTGTATATCCTAAGTCCCTGAAATCCTTCTGAACGGACCTCCATTTTCCACTGACTTTGTCATTTGTACCAACATGTACCATGACAGCCGGGTCATGCCCAGCCCCTCCCAACAATCTATCAACCTGATCAGTGTAATGTTAAAAAAAATAAAGATTCAGAGATAAACCAAAGTATTACTACTCTATAAAACATTATATACACTCTTGATTTTTTCCGGTGTGACCATGTTGGGCTTTTTTGGAGCCTTTTTTTTTTTTTTGACATGGACAGTAGATTCCCAGGATCCTTGGTCTTTCCTCAACTCACAGCTGATACCCCTGCCAGCCCCCAGGCTCAGGCCTGCTCCCTGACAGTGTCTTCTTCTTCCCACACTGGATCTGGACAAAGTGAGCTACATTGTGGGAAGAAGAGTGTCTCCGCTGTACCGGGGACAGTAACGTGGGGTGCTGAATCTACATTGTTTATGTACATTAACAGCACTGTATTTAACCATTTGAGTGCCACAGAGGTAACTAATTAATGCATTGCACCACAATGAATTGGATGCCTCAAAGGGTAAACTCTGACATGACACACCGCTGTATACTGCATGGCACTCTATAGATTAACATGCTGCTATAAGTCTCTCTCACATAATCTCCTTTTATTTTCTGCTTTCCACTGCTACATGCCAAACACACAGAGGCATAATACTGCAATTTTGCTGAAAGTAAAGGAAATAACAAATACCACTGATTTAATGGTTTTAGGACCAGACGGGGGATTGCAACACATTGTGAAGCAACGTTCTCTGGTCCTTAGAGGGCTACATTTGGCTTCTAACTCTCTGAATATTGCAGATATTCACTTCAATACAACATTGATAAACTCCTACACCAATCCCAGGTTGGCCACAGCCCACACTTCTACACTTAGATGCAACAAATCCCATGAACCTCCACACACGGGGGGTGGCTATCACTGTGCCAGTGTCCCCTCTGTGTTTGTGTATGTCTGTTGTGTGTGTGTGTCTGTTCCAAGTGTGTGTATGTCTGTTGCATGTGTGTATGCATGTCTGTGCCTATGTGTGTGAGCATGTCTTTTGCGCACGTGTGTCTGTGCATGTCTGTGGCATGTGTGTGTACATCTGTTACATGTTTGTGTACATGTGTGCATCTTCAGTGTGTGTGTATGCATGTCTTTTGCATGCTTCTGCCGCTCACTGTGCTTATGTGTCTGCCTGTGTGTTGTATATGTCTGTGTTTATCATTGTGTCTACATTTCAGACACGTACTCCCAACGGTCATAACATGATTGGCAACGCCATCCCACATTGCTAGTAAAGAAATAAACAAATATAGATGATAGGGGGTGTGGCCTGGCAGCCATACTGAATGGTCACGCTTTGGGGAAGCTCCGCTACTGATGGATGATATCCATCGCCATACATACAGAACAGCGTTTTTTCAGTGATAATACTACCTGATATATACTAATCAGCCTCTGGTCTGCCTGACAGGATCATTATTTCTGTTTTTTTCTGGAGTCTACAGCGCCACTAGAGTGATTGGGCCTGGAGCTGCGGCCTTGGTACCACTTCCGCCTGGCTGGGATCCGAGCAGGTGCGGGAGTGGGTGCTTGATTTCTCCAGCTTGTCAGTGATTGTGCTTCATTGGAAGTTCCATTGAGTGGTGCCTGGGGTTATCTGTGTGCATCTTGCTGGATGTGAGCTGCGTGGGGCGGCAGTGTGGAGATGATGTGGAGACCCTGATTCTATAGCCATTCGCTACTGGATCCTCATATATACTTAGTAAGTGACTGATTTTGTAGCTACTCTTGGCTCCAACGGGCATAGGCCTAACCAGATGTTGCCCCTCCTGGTTTTAGTGCACCTTCCGTTTGTTTGTTTTTCTCTCCCAGTGCCCCTTTCCTTGCCAATAGCTTAATTATTTGGTTTTGTATAACACTGGTACCTTTGAGGAGTTTACTGCATTGAAAAGTTGGGCCTACTGCATTGCTCTGGACTGCCGACTTCCCTGTTTGTTGACTTCCCTATATTTGTTCCCCCTTCTGCCCCATGTATAATTGGCTACCAGGGCCCTGAGTCCCAGATAATTGCTCCTCTTTGATCACAAGTTGTGTATGTTGCAGCTCTGGGGGAGACTGGTGGTCTGTGGCTGCAATATTGCCCTTTGGATGCGAACATCATGCCTTGATGCCACTTGCGGGACTGCACTTGAGATACAGGAGCGACTGGCGGGCCTATTGTTGCTGTACCACTATCCGGCTGTGACCTATACTTTTCCATACTGTCTATGAATCGGATGCTACTAATTCACACGCTGCAAACTCCCCTGTTCGTTTTTTCTCCTATATATGTTCTCCCCTGCTGCCCCACGTATAATTGAGTATCAAGTTTCCTGCTACTGATTGTTGCTCGCTTATTCCAATTCAAATATTTGACCTGGAGACACATAATATTTCACAGCTAAGTCTTAGGAGTCCCTGCTTATGCTAGACTCGGGCAGTTCTTCACTTACCTCAGTTTAAATGTGAAAACATGAGACAAGTTATGTCTTTCATGTGAACTTTGAGGGGTCCTGTCTGCACCTACCTGCCTTGGCAGCAATTGTCCACCCTACACTGAATCTGACTTGTGTTGATTTGACCTACACTTGCTTTCTCAATCCCACTATGGTTAAAAAGACATCAGAATACAGGAAGAAATTAAGTAAATTTGCTAGAAGAGCTATGGTGGCGGAGGAGGTCACGGCCATGTTGGAGGCTCCTTCAGTGGTGGCCTCGCCGGCACAGTCCTCAGCTTCCGAAGAAGATGATTCCAAATCCCAATTCACAGAGATAATGTCTGCAATCGCTACCTGCCAGGCAGTCTAGGCCAACAAAATTGATACAGTGCAGGTGGAGATTAATCTCTTATGTGCAGACCAACAAAATCTGTGTGAAAGCATCACTGATGTTCGACAACGTATCTCTACTGTAGAGGACACACTTCCTCCTGTGGTTACCACGGTGAATGAGTTAAAGAATTAAGTACATTCTCTACAATCCAAAGTAGATGATCTTGAGAACAGGTCTAGTCGCAGTAATTTTGTATAATTGGGCTGCCGGAAGACCGTGAGGGTCGTGCCCCTGAGCAATACATGGAGGCCTGGATAAAGGAACATGTTGGCACAGATGGTCTCTCACCATCTCACCATCCTTTACCGTTGAGAGGGCACATCGTTTTCCGACAGGCCCGAGACCCCCAGGATCCTCTCCTCATCAGATGATTATCAAACTCCTGAATTACAGGTACCGAGATGCCATACTTCGTATGGCCAGGATGAAAGGTCAAATTATTTTCGAAAATCAACAAATCTCCTTTTATCCGGACTTCTCGGCTGATGTCCAACACCAGAGACACAGGTTTGTGGAGGTGAAGCGCAAACTTCAAGAGAAAAACATCTCCTATTCTATGTTGTTTCCTGCTAGATTGAGAATTATCCAAGACGGTAATACCATTTTCTTCATGTCGGATTCGGAAGCTAGAGAATGGGTGGACACTCATTAAAGCCATTTCATCATTTCATTATTTCATGACACTGCTGCCACGGTCTTAAATTCCTGAGCTTTCATCTACTTAGTCTCCGTAGTTCTCGATGACCCCTAGGGAGGATCCCTGGGGACATGGCGGCCAGTTGAACTGGTCCTTCTCCTGCTGGTGTACTTGGGTGGAGGCTGAACTCAGTAGGACATGGCGGCATGGCTCCTGTGCGATGTGGATGCAGGGCAGTGCTGACGCTGAACTCCACCCCTCCAAGGCTCACGTCCTGTGATGAACTGCTCTGGGATCTCTACTATGGTGATGAGGTTGGGGAAGGGATAACATGATATAATTCCGTAAACCTGCCTAAATGCCTGTTTTAATAATACTATCACCAACATGTATCTAAGTGCATATGTATATGTGTCTGTTTATGGGAAAGGGAGAGAGAAAAATTTTATTTATCTTTTTTCTCTCTCTCTCTTCCCTAACATGCTGATATTGTGGGCACTGTTCTGAAACGTTAATGTGCTGGTATTATCTTGCATGTCTTGGGCGGTGGTTTGATGCTGTATTGCCGTGATTCGGCACTTAAATTCCTTGAAGTTGTTAGATTCTGTTCATAGATTTTATGTTGCTTCCAATCCACCCGAGGGGTGCTAAGACGAGGTGAATAAGTGGGAAAAATATCTAGTAGCTCTGGGGGGATTTGCTTTGCTATCGAGTTGTAATAATGCTATTATTAACATATATCTGAGTGTGTATGTTTATGTCTATATTTCTATCTAGAGGGAATTAAGGGAATTTTTTATTCCTCTTCCACAATTCTGGTACTGTGGGTTAGTGTTCTGAAATGTTATCATAATGCTGGTACCGTCTTGCATGTCTTGGGCGGTGGTTTGACGCTGTGTTGCCGTGATTCGGCACTTGGATTGCTTGAAGCTGTTGGAGTCTGCTCATTTAATGACGTATCCAATCCGCCCAGGAGGTGCTACGACGGGGAGAATAAGTGAGAGAAGTATCTGGTTGCACCCGGGGGATTGGCTTTGCTACTGGGCGCGAGATGTTCTGTTCTGGGGGTGGCTGTGGTGGTACGGTCATTGGGTTCTCTTTCAATAGTTGCTATGAAGTGATGATGTGTTTACTTTTGCTCTATTTTGCTGCTGTGGGGGGCGAGGGGTGTGGATGGGACTGTACGTGGTTTGTTTGATCACTAGTTAATTGGTTTATGTGTGTTGGGTGGGAGGGAAGGGAAGGATGTTTTGGCTGCCAGGCCATGGGAATGGGTTGGTTATGGGATAAAATCTCTGTCAGGTTGGGGGTGATAGAGATAGGGTGGGATGTTCGAATAGGGGATGGGTTAGTAGTTAGCTTAGGGATTCCTCTCTCTCCTGAGCCTGGTGCTCCTCGCCCCCAACGCGCCCCGCCGTATGGCCAGAGATGTAACATAGACAATTTATTTCTGTAATGTCAACACTAAATTGTAAATTTTTGTCATGGAATGTGAGTGGCTTGAATGATGTTGTGAAACGATCCTTAGTTTTAAACCACATCAGAAAACAGACCCCTGGGGTGGTCATGCTGCAGGAGACCCATCTTACTGCAAGCAGAGTTCTGTCTCTTAGGAGGCAATGGATACAGGGTCATTATCATTCCACATACTCCATGTATGCCAGAGGTGTTTCCATTCTTATTACTAAACTAGTTTCATTTGAATTCATTGACCTCAAGATGGATTCACAGGGACATCCCTCTTCCTAACATGTAAATTACAGGGAGCTCTGTTTGTTTTACTGAATGTTTATATCCCACCGCCTTTTGACCCTTCAATTCTTTGAGACATACTTACATATATTTCTGACAAGCCACATCACCATATAGTGTGCATGGGCGACTTTAATATAGCTACCAATTCTGACTTGGACAGATTAGGTGGGACGGCAGTTGACTCCAAATTACATAGAGATGCCTTCCTCAGTCTCATCGGTGACATGGAATTCATAGATATATGGAGGACTGTCCATCTGCAGGTTCGGGAGTTCTCATGTCACTCGGCCACTTAAAAAACTTTATCTAGAATTGATTATGTGTTCACTAACCAGTTGACTTTGAATTGGGTTACAGATTGTTGTTTTCTGACCAGAGTAGGTTCCGACCACTCCCCCTATTACTGACGCTACAGTGAGACCAGAGACCTAAATCAAGAGTGTGGAGAGTTTGTCCCGTATGGTTGATTAATACGCATCTGGTGTCTCAACATAGAGAGGATCTATGTGAATGTTTTGTCAATAACGTTAATACTGCAGCTCAGGGCATTGTTTGGGAGGCTGCCAAGGCGAATGCAAGGGGCTCCTTAATATCTCTTATATCTATGCAAAATAGACTTGGGTCTAGGGTGGTGGAGACATTGGAATCGGATGCTGCTGAGGTGGAAAAACAGTTTGTGGAAAAAGGGAATTCAACCTCTTATACTAATTTTGTTTCTTGCTCCTTAAAATATTCTATAAAATTGTCTGAACTGAGTGCCCGTCGTGTTTTTTTACTTGAAACAAAATATTTTTGAAAATGTAGATAAAGCAGGGAAGCTAATGGCTCATCTTGTTTGTCAACACAGGGGGACTCCGTCGGTTTCTTCACTCCGAGATCCTGGGGGTGAACTGATACTAGACCCACAGATGATTAACTTGCGATTTCAGTGCTTCTACTCTCATCTATATGAATCTCGATTGACCTGCTCTATGTCTCAAATTTCTTGTTTTATTGATCAATGTGACCTTCCACAACTTTCCTTTGATCATAAACAAACGCTGGATGCTCCTATATTTCTGAGAGAGGTGGTGGAGGCTATCCGTGGTCTGCCGGAAGGCAAGGCATTGGGTGTGGATGGTCTTCCTGCTGAATGGTATAAAGAATTTGTGGATGTCTTTGCCCCCCATTTATTGAATACGTTTTATGCTGCTATTGACGATGGACATCTTCCGGATTCTATGAATAATGCTTCCATTATTGTATTGCCCAAACCAGGAAAGAATCCGGAGATTTATGATTCTTACAGGCCCATTTACTTGTTGACTACGGATGCTACAATTGTGGTGAAAATCCTGGCTACCAGATTAAATATTGTGCTGGGAACCATAGTACACGAAGATCAACCTGGCTTTATCCAAGGTAAATCGACATCACACAATCTTCGAAGGTTATTTATGCACCTGCAACTTCCTCACGATACCATGGGGTCTCGAGTGATAGCATCTCTCTATGCATCTAAGGCCTTCGACTCTGTCGAATGGCCATATCTTTGGCACGTGCTCCGGGGATTTGGGTTTGGCCTGTCCTTTATCAAATGGATACATATTTTATATAGTAATCCCAAGGCTTCTGTGGTGACGGGTGGACTGAGTTCACAGTCCTTCTCCTTGCATCGCGGCACTAGGCAGGGCTGCCCACTTTCACCCGGCCTTTTTGCTTTGGCCCTAGAACCTCTGGCTGTTCTAATTCGTGCAAATCCATTGATTAGAGGACTCAGTGTAGAAGGCAGAGAGGAAAAGCTTGCACTCTATGCTGATGACATCCTGTTTTTTGTAGGTGATGATAAGAATTCCTTGGAGACCACATTTCAGCTGGTGGATGATTTTGGCACATACTCCAGATTTCAAATAAATTTGATTCCAATTGATAATAATCTACGGGAATCTTGTCCAACTGACAGCCCACTTTCGTATGTGGCTCAGTGTACATATTTGGGGATTAGGGTGGCAGCAACCACGCACTCCTTTTTGGAGATTAATTTGATACCTAATATTCAATACTTTAACAACAAAATAATGGCATGGCTTCATCTGCCCTTAAATGTTATCGGTAGATCGAATCTTATTAAAATTATTTTTTTTGCCTAAATTTTTGTATGTTTTTCAAAATACTCCGGCCCCTATTCCTAAAAAATATTTCCGACAAATAGACAAAATTATTTCGCATTTCATATGGCGGGGGAGTCAGGCTAGACTCAAGCTAAGTACTCTCATGAGACCCAAATGTGAGGGCGGGAATTGCCTTGCCCAACTTCTATAGGTACTACTTAGCAGCACAATGTCGATATGCATTAGATTTTGTTTCTCCCCAACCTCACTATCAGACTACTCAAATAGATACACTATTGTTACAACCTGCTTATAAGCTGTCCCAGTTTTTGCATGGGGGCCCCGCAGTTTTTAAAATTCAGACTCCATTAGCAACAACACTACATGAGGCGTGGGTGGAGTTGAAAAAGCTACTGGGATACATTGCCATGGATCTGGATACCCCCTTATGGGGCGCCGTTGGGCTACACCATCTACTTGGCAGAGATTTCGGTCCCTTGTGGGCTAGATTTGGGATTACTAACCTTGGACAGTTATACCAGGATAATCAACTGAAATGCTTTGCACAATTACATGACGAGTACCGTATACCGCATACTCTCTTTTACTCATATTTATGTATTAGGCATGCTCTTCGAGCTCAGTGGGGCGGTCGAGCCCTGATGATTTCTACATTCCCGCTTCTTACTAGATTGATGATTCTTGAGCCTTCGAGACCCCTTTCTTTCATTTATCAGTTGCTGGAATTTCACATGGGGTATCAGGAGTTTCCTTCACGGAACAAATGGGAAATGGATGTGGGCCCATTAGAAAATTGGGAATGGGATTTGGCTAAGGCGGGACCAGCATTGGTGGCGACATCGACTAGACACCAGATGATACAGTTGAATATCCTACATAGAATTTATTATACGCCGGTCAGACTGTATAGAATGGGGAATTCTAGTACCGACTGTAGCCTTCAGTGTGATAATGTTCAGGTCACATACTTACATATGATCTGGGAGTGTACTGGAGTCAGGAGGTTCTGGAAAGAAATAATGCGTATTGTGGTCCTGGTGTTGGGGAGACATGTTCCTGTGACTCCAAAGATCTGTTTATTGTCTGTTTTTCCCGATGAGATTGAGGATGCAACTGACAGATCTCTACTGAGTGAGCTCTTGGAGATGGCGAGAAAGGTGGTGGCCTTGAACTGGATGTCAAATAGAGTTCCCAATTGTAGGGCGTGGATAAATCTAGTTTTACAGTGCATTCCACACTATAAATTGGTTTACATACACCAGGGTAATCCAAATAAATTTGACAAGTTCTGGGCTAGATGGAAGAACTGGTGGACGAATAGAGCAGATAATATTGTGGCACCAGATGTTGTGTAACTTACTGGTGATGTTTGATTGAGGTCACACCTGCTTGTTGCGTGGATGGCTGTGATGTATAAGTGATGAGAGACATTGTGTTTGAACCCTGTACATGAAGGGATCTTGTGAAACTGCTGGCTGGTGGGCAGATGGGGGGGTGCTGCGGGTTCGGGAGAGAGAGGAATCGGGGCTCGGGGGTATAGAAAAATTTAAGTTAGGTTAGATTTTAGGAGTTTTGGTTATTGGAGGTTAAAATAATAATAAAAACATCGGGTTGACTGCACGCTCTACTGATATGTATATGTTCTTTTCATTGTTACAAATGTCTACATACTTTTGCTGTACCTGAACAATTATACATGTACTTTTTTGTATTGAGATATGTATGTAGCAATCTGATAATAAAATATATTTGAAAAAAAAAATATATAGATGACAGACAGTTGAGTGGGAGCCTCACGGGAGCTATGTGGCTAAGGCAGAGTTGAAGACAGCAGACGACGTTGAGAGTTTTGTTGAGGGCTAAGGCAAGATATCACACTCCATCAGTTGTGTACTTTAGAGGGTAAAAATACACACAATAGTTTAGTAATGTACAGGTATCACAGTCTCCCCTTGGGCTATCCTGTGCTTTCTTACCTCTCTATGGCTGCAGGCAGGCATGGCCTCCGGCCACTTCCTCAGTGCTACATCAGATAACAGGCACTAACATGGATGCCTGTTTATGGGCCTATTCTGGGTGGCCTAATTGGGTCCTACCTCCTTCTGCTCCTTTATAAACCTCCCTGGTTATAATGGACGAAGGTGCAGCAGCTGAACCATCTGCTGCATCAGATAATGAGACAAACAAGCAATTACAGCAAACTCTGTGAAAGTAAAAGTAAAAAGAAATTGTTGAGACCTCTAAAAGCTTATAGGAATATAAGGCTTGTAGGCAAGAAGTGACAGGTGATGCAGATTCTGAGGGTGACCTAATGATGACTGATGATGATTATGATGATGATGCAGATCTAGAATATACCTCTCCAGCATCCTTCTTTTGTTCCGATACAGATGAAGTTGCGAGTGAGAGAGATGATGATGACATGGCCATAAGGTTGGCAGTAAGGCAAAGGCTGAATCTTCCACCACTGAAAAGGAAAAATGTGCCTTTCTATAAACTGTTTGAGAAAATCATTGACAGCTCTGACCCTGGACACGAAGAGATGGCAAAGAGTACACAATCACCCTATCAGTCATCATCATCATCATTTCCCCTTTCAAGTCTAAGTCCCACTCAGCCACACACACCTGTGCTGAGTACCTAGCAGCAGCAACAACATCAACACAGGTTAAACATCGACAATGTTAGATATGACAAGCCACCTTGTGCATGCAGAGTTTTGAAGACAGTCCCACAAAGTTGTAGATGTTTTAAGAAAGCTAGTGCAGGTGATAGAGGAATTCTTGTATCCCACTCCTTAAAAGCTGGTTTTGTGTCTGCTGATAATTACTCAAACATAATCTCTGCCTTGAAAATAGGTGATATGGTGCGTGTACCCTGCCTTGCTCATGTGCTAAATTTAGTTCTGACCAGATTCATGGCAGAATCTGAAACCCTCAGAGAGGTGCTTACTATTGCCCACAAAATCGCTGCCCATTTTAGTTGCTCCTACAGTGCACACAACGCTTTATATTCCATACAAGAGTCTAACAACCTGGTAGCAGAAACTACATATGACTGAGAAAGCCAGGACAAATGTATTAACAGCAGCACAGATGAGGAGGAGGGATGTACTTTATTTTTTTTATTACTTGACATCATCATGAATTTGTGCCAGTGTCACTTAAACAGGAAGTCAGTGTTGTGGACAAAGGACAAATATAAGATATTTGTTGCATAGGAATCACAACTTTGACTTTCAGCTACTTTCAGAAGAAGTAATATTTCACTAGGAAATGTTGTACCCATAGGTATTATAGGCAAAAAATGTGTTAAAAAGGAGGAAAACTTTGCATTGGTGAAAAGGAGAAAAGAGAAAAATATGCCAGTTTTTGTGAAAAGTCATGTGGAAAATGTTTCTCACTTTTCGCCCACCCCTAATGTTAAAGAGGAAATTTCATGTAATACCAAGTTGCCACGCTTTCATTAAACGCATGGTGACTAGCTTTAAAATAGATATCTTACTGTTAAAAAAATAGCTGTGCCTAAAGTAATCCTTCCCATTTCAGGACTGATGGGCAGGTTAGTGCGGTCTGTGCGCCTGCGCCGTCAGTCCCTTCCGGTGACCATATGGTGCACTGCTGTCTACTCACTGGTGACCGGGACTGACGGCGCATGCGCACAGACAAGATGTCTGCACTGTAGCCTGGGTTCCGTTCTCCAAACTGGAAGGATTTCTTTAGACACAGCTATTTTTAACAATAAGACATCTATTTTCAAGCTAGTCTCCATGCTTTTAATGAATGCATGGCGACTTGGTATTACATGAAAGTTCCACTTTAAGAACAATTGAAGCAATTCTATAGCATACCAACTGCCCCACAGGGGACAACATAAAGTTATTATTTATTTGTCTCCTGTGGTGCAGCTGGTTTGCTCCAGAATTACGCCAGATCTTCATCTTATATCAACCTTTGTCTGTAGTGTGACCATACCTCTTCCATTTTGATAAGGAAACTGTCTATCATATGCCTTGGGTTCCGGGGATTTAAAGTCTTCCGGTCAATCTCCATCCTTTCTCGGATAAACTCATCCAGCTGGTAGCCATACTTCACTGTTCTGTGGTGAGGTCCTGGTAAGTACCTCATCACCACGTCAAATGAATCATAGAGCTAAATGGAGGCAAAAGGGATATATTAGCTGCAGGGTTGAAGGAAACTCTCTATTCTTGGTCTGTTATTCTGTCTATATATGTCTTTAATTCTTTGAATGCAAAAGTAGTTTGCAATACTGTAGCTGACAGTTTAACATGTTGCTCTTCTGCATCAAGTGACGACTATGACTCCAAAGTGTCTGTATCTACTGAACATGACTGTCTGATGCCTCCAGATAAATTGCTTTTATTGTTATTGTTTGGTAGAAGAACACTAATTTTCAAAAGGATTCAATCACCTTAAAGCAACTATGGTGAATTTTAATGAAATGATTGTATAATTTTTGTGTTTAGAAGACTAGGGGCTGGAGTCTATTGAAGTGCTAAATGTTTTATCAAACATTTTCCTATTGAAGTCTATAAGGAAAACCAGAGATAAAAACAGTGATAAAATTAGCACCTGTAATAGAATATAGGCATAGATTTGGGTTATTTAGATTATTCAGTTATATGACTTAAGGCATGCCATACAGTACTTCCTGTCTGTGCTCTGCCTTTTAATGCAGTGTCAGTGAGTGGGGCAGAGACAAGACGTGACTACACAGCATTGCTTAATTAGATCATGTATAAAAACACAACTCAAACTATAATTCTGCTAACAGAAGACATATGTTTTTATTACTATAGTTATTATAATACTTTATATAGCACCAGCTTATTCTACAATGCTGTACAATCAGGAATAGACATACAAAGACATTAAAGGGATAGTAATATTTCTAAATAAATTAAGCTTCAATCATTCATCACTGTTTTTCTCAAAGGTGGAACTCTGTTTTGGAGTAGCACCTCTGAAGATTCGGTGAGTCACTATTATCCCCCCTTTAGAGTGTATTTCATTATTATATGTATGAGTAGCACCAAACTTTGTTTTAGAAATATAAATGTGTATGGTAGTGGTGGTGGGGGACTGGCCTGGTGTAACTGGTGGAACCTTGAAAAATTGCATCCATCCCAGATGAGGGATCATCATCATTTACTGCACATGCTGCAACAACGATTGCTGCAGTTAGTTTTTGCACTAACACTTTACTCCCACTACCCTGCACTGCTCCACCTTTCCCTCACTTGTGCATTTGCTGGACATTACTTAACTACTGTGTGTCTGTTTTTACTCTCTACAGTACACAACCGATGGAGTGTCATGTCTTGCCTTGGCCCTCAACAAAATTCTTAATGTCGTCTGCTGTCTATCAAGTCTGCCTCAGTTACAGAGCTCCCAGTCAGCTAACATATTTATTTGTTTAATTATTTATGTTTTTATTTATTTATTTATTTATTTTTAAGTTATCCACCATATCTTATCACCGTTAGTCCCAAAAAACAAAATCAACAACTTATTTTCCCAGACTTCCCCAGCACAAAGACAACAAAAGTAAAATAAGAAAGCAATTTGGACCCCAGCTGCCTGTGTCTTGCCAGTCAGTCACACCAAATTTTAGGGCATTTTGGGACAACCTCCTTCCTCCCTTCTTATCCTCATTGTTCCCCCTAGACTCCCCTACTACAGAGAACAAATGTCCTATATAAATGATTCCCTAAAACTAAGCCTCAAGTCCCCTTTATTTGCCTATTTTGTCTAGTTCACAAACATGCTGCTCTCTCCTCTCACAAACACAGAATGGCTATACCTATACCTATTAATTTCAATGCAATGAGCTAGGTGAAAAAAAGTGTGAAAAAGCAGAAAAAATGTCACTTTTCGCGGAAAATTTTCACCAAGAGCAAAATGCCATTTTTTTGCCGATTTCAGTTCACCCTTCCCTATTCACTAACCCAGTAAAGTCGTGGATCTGTTTTGGAGAAGAAGGTTCTGAACAATGGGGTCATGATAGGGTTGTAGGTGGGAGAGTGATTTTACAAGGAATAAGAGTGAGATTTTAAATTGGTGATTCTGAAAGTTCTTAGATTATCAACACAGTTGTTTTGGGTGATAGGGTGAGAGTCCCTTTAATGTATATCAAGAGAAGTATATTAAAATGCTCTTGCAGTTCATTTGGTCTTATTTATTGAAATCAGGTACATAGTTACATAGTACTGGTGATTCAACTGTAATTAAAGAGACAGAGATGGACTCAGTTTACTCCAGAATTGCTTGAATCAACTAGTAGTGGGTCTGTTTGGGAGAAGAAGGTTCTGAACAGTGAGGTCATGATGGGATTGTAGGTGGGAGAATGATTTTAGGAAGGAATGAAAGTGAGTTTTTAAACTGGTGATTTTGAAAGTTCTTAGATTATCATCACAGATGTTTTGGGTGATAGGGTGAGGTCCCTTTAACGTAAATCAAGGGAAGTATACTAAAATGCTATTGCAGTTCATTTGGTCTTATTTATTGATATCAGCTATAAGTTCCATAGAACTGGTGATACAAACGTACGTAAGGAGATAGAGATGGATTCAGTTTACGCCAGAACTGCTTTAATCAACTCGTACATCAACCTCTATATATTTAGTGGAACATTCAGTGAATTGTATTAGATCAGAAGATGCTCAATCTAAAGTCTGTGCTGTGCATGCCTAAGAATAATTCACTTTGTGTATATACAGTATATTCTGTACATGATATTGACAATTTAAACAAGTACGGTTAAAAGTTCCTAACTCGCTGCAATCAATAAAAATGTTCTGTGGGAAATGTGTTGACTCTTTAAAGACCTAAGAGATGCATTGTGCATCCCTTTGATTCCTGAACAGTTAATGAATGCTGCTATTAGATATTTTACATGAAGCACTTTAATCCCTTTAGCAATAAAGGGGTTATTCACTTAGGGCCACAAGTTCAAAGTAAAAGTGGAGGAATTCTGAAGCAAACAGTTTGCACTGACCACTCCAATTAATCATCATAGTATTTGGACCATGGAGAGTGTTATTTCAGTACTGTCAGAGTTGTAGTTCAAGAGTAATTGAATGATAAAGTATCTCACCTTCAGTCCCTTTTACTGATGTAACACTGCTCACCTCAGAGCAGCAAGACTGTCCGGATGGATTGCAGAAAGGGACAACCTTCAGTGATCATAAGGAAAAACCTGAAAAACCTGTCAAGGGGAGCAGTGTTTTCATTGTTCTCACAGTAAGAAGATTGCCCCTTGCTGTGAGCTGTTCGGACAACAGACCATATTCCCATACCTGGGAACTTCTAATTTTGCTCTTTCCGGAGGGGGGGGGCATCCTTTGTTGCCATTGTGGGAGATAGATGATGCGAGTTGCATCAGAAAGGGGTGGGGCTTAATTGGGAATGGGGGTGGGGCTTCCTGGACCTGAAAATTCTGTGAAGAATACACTGGGGAAGAGGATAAACTGGAGAAAAGACGGGGAAGGACCAGATGTGGGCAGAGTTTCAGAATAAACTTCCCACATCCAGAGAATCAGCCTCTGCCCTGGAGACCCGGTAATACAGAGTGAAAACTGGAGTCTCTGGGGCAAAACCCAGCTATGCATATTCTACATCTGAGGGGAGGCGGCTTACACTAGGTAATAGGGGCAGAAGGAGGATACTTTATCATTCAATTACTCATGTACTACAACTCTGACAGTACTGAAATAACACTCTCCATGACCCAAATACTATGAAGATTAATTGGAGCTGTTTTTATTGTGAAACATTACTATCCCTTTAACATGGTTTGAGCTTCAGTTGATTTGGAAGCTATACATTTTTTTAAATTTAATCATTAATTTTATTATTTCACATTATTGCTTTTTCTTATTTTCATTTTAACCCCTTCACATCCGATGACATACCCAGACCGTCACACTGGTCCGGCACTTAAGAACCAGTGATGGTCCTGGTACGTCACGTACGTTTACTCACCACGCTCCTGCAGTGAGTAATACCGGGTACTGAAGTTGATCGCTCCAAGACCAGAGTGATCTCTTTCAGTCCCTCGTTCAGCGTGTCAGCACACGTGATCAGTCCCCGGGACACACCCCGGGGCCGCTGGTCCTTAAGGAGTTAAGGGAAAAACATATGGTAAATGTGTGTTTGAATTACTTCATTTGTTTGCCCCTTAACCCCTTCAAGGTGTGCGGCCAACAGTTAAGGTCCATGGGGCATTTTTACCATTATATTCAGGGATCCCTGAATGGCATGCAGCCTCGTGGGAATTCCTGAATTTAATGACATGCCAGGACCCCCATGATGGGGGTTAAGGACCAGGGTTTTATTTTACATGCTAGGACCAGATTGATTACATTCCCTGAGCCAGCTCATGTGAGCAGTTATGTGTACCAGCTCTCCAAAGAAAAGGCTGAAACTCACTGAATTTTCTTCTGAAATCCTTATACATTCTTATTTGTCGTCTTCATTATACATTTAATTAAAATACAAAATATGATTACTATCCTGTGATTATAATTACCATTGTTTATTGTATATATTTTATACCATAACCTACTACACTTAGAGGACATTCCTTGCATGTCTACCCCCTCGCCTCTTCTTTGAAAGACTGAAACTGACTGCTCCAGTCTTAAAGCAGTCAGTTTCAGCCCCCTGTCATGATCACAGAGCGCCTTCAGGTACGCTGCGATCATTTAACTCATGATGTGCCAAGACCATCACTGTTCCTTAAAGGACTGACTCTTGTGAAGGTCCTTAAGGGTTTAAGCTTTTAAAGACCAGACTGGTGTACAATTAATTACTTTACAATGCTTTGCACACCCATCTGGTCCTTGCAGGGTTAATGATCAATTTTTCCCATTTAGTGATATAGTAACTGGGTATGTTCCAGTACCTGCCCCCAAAAGGATGACATGGTTCGAAATATTTCATCAATAATGTGCATAAGTCTACGGAATTCCGGGTCATCATACTCAAATCGTTGTCCAAAGATTAGAGAGCAGATTATGTTGGAAGCCACCTGGCTGCAGTAGTAGGTGGGATTGAATGGGACCCCTGAAAAAGAGGAGGAACTGTAAGTATTTACATGCACTTGGTCATAAAGTGATTGTTATCTCATACAGTAATAGCTAGCATTTAGTTAAACACATGGTAAGACTAAACAGCAGTGACATCTCAAATTATCTAAAGAAATCCACATTTGAGACATTGTTAAGTATGTTGTAGCTTATATGTAGACTCACTGTGTCCTAAACCGCATGAGTTTGTGAAAGTGATAGGTTCAGGGCTGGAGTAAGTGAGTATATAAATTGGTGCTGGGAAACTGTGATCGCTCTGGCCACACCTAGCCAAGGGTGACTGTCGGCCACAAGGTCTTCTAGCCATAACCCGTTGAGCCACAACAGAAAAGGGATGAATGCATTAACTTATCAATGAAAGCAACAGCAGAAAGTGACATCAGCAGGTAACAGAACGAGGAGCTCACAAAAGATCAAAGGTCGCAGGCTCCACATCAACAAGCAAAAGCAGGGCAGGAATGTAGGTAATGGACTCCAAAGAATCATTGTCACAGAAAGTTGGGATCAAAACTCTTGAATAGGGATAGGCGAAAGTTAAAAAGTCCCATCGAATTTTTGCGAAAAACTATCAATTTCCCGCATTTCTCATAAAAATTCCCACCCATAGACAACACATATAATTTCTGCCTTTTCTCCACTTCCAATACATTTCCCACAAGAACTTTGCTATTTTCCTCCTATTTCCAAGAGTTTCCACAACCAGTCAGACTCAGCATGTGTGATTCTATGGCTACATGTGCAAGTGAGCAAGGCTGGGACTCCTGGGAGGTCAGTATTTTTGGTTCTCTGGATACCATTGCAGAGGACAAGGATTTGAGGTTATATGGCCACAAGGACATTGGTACACTGCTGGGTAGTCAGTATGTATGCTTCTATGCTACCATTAAACAAGGCTTGGATGAGGGGCAATGATAAATTCTGTAGCTGTTTCTAGACTATAACTCCCATCATTTCTTGATAGTTGAATACTGGGAGTTGTAGTCCAGCAGAACCTGGAGGGTTTGGGGTGAATAAGCGTTTCTGTATCTGCCAGTGATGTTGGAAGGACTGGGAGGTCTGTATGTGATTTCATGACTACCAGTGCAGTGGGACATGGCTGGGGGTAAGTATGTGCTGTTCTATAGCTAGAGTCGGACAAATCAGGGGGTCAGTATATGTGGTTCTATGGCTACCAGTGAAGTGGGGGGGGGATCGTGGTAACAAAACCCCTGAAAATCTGCACTTTTCACTGGATATTTCATGCCAGACAGGAACTGCCATTTTTACCAGTTTTGCTAATGAGGCAAAAAAGTTTGCACATCCCTACTCTTGAACACTAGTCAGAAAAACACTATACATGTGCACTGATGTGTCTGTGTGGCAGCTGACACAGGCCTCAGTGGAGTGTCCTGGAAAGCAGACATGGATTTCAAAAATAGACTTCCTGAACTGATTTTTACAGCTGTATAGCATTCAATCACTAGTGACTGATTTTGTAGAAACACAACGCTATTGATGCATAAAAAAGAGACGTTTACATTTTGCCAGATGTTACAAGCTAAATATGTAATGGTTAAGGAAGAAGGAATTAATGGAGGTATACAGCTCATTAAAATATGTATTTAGTAGTGTTGAGCGAGCATGCTCTGCCGATGCTCGGATCGGCTCGAGCATCGCTCTGCTCGGCACATGGCGGTACTCGTACGAGTACCGCATGTGCTCGCCCGCCATGTTCAGGTCTCCTCCCCGCACGTTTTGCGGCTGCTGCGCAGCCAATAAACGTGCAGGGAGGCTCTGACATCGGTGTAATGCCAGCAGCCATGTTGGCTGCTGGCATTACACTGATTGGCTGGCCAGAACCCGTGGTCGGGTGCTGTATAGCACCTGACCAGCGAGTTCGGCTCAGTCTTAGCCAGGGAGAGCTGAGGATAGGAAGGGAAAGTCAGTGTAGGGAGGAAAAAAAGTAAAATTGTGAAAAAAAAGAACCAAAAGTCCTTTTTAGGACTACTGTGTGTGGGGGCAGCAGGTTATTTTGTGTGGGGGAAAAAAAAAAAAAAATATATATTCTGTTTAGTGTACAAAGTTGCAGATTAGAGCACATTCTGTTTAGTGTGCACAGTTGCAGATTAGAGCACATTGTGTTTAGTGTGCAAAGTTGCAGATTAGAGCACATTCTGTTTAGTGTGCAAAGTTGCAGATTAGAGCACATTCTGTTAAGTCTTCAAACTAAAATATCAAAGTCACATATTCCATTCAGTGTGCGTCGCCGCAGTTTAGCAGCACATTCTGTGTACTGTGCAGAGTTGCAGAATAGGAAGAAATACTGTTAAGTCTTCAAACTAAAATATCAAAGTCACATATTTCATTCAGTGTGCGTCGCCGCAGTTTAGCAGCACATTCTGTGTACTGTGCAGAGTTGCAGAATAGGAAGAAATACTGTTAAGTCTTCAAACTAAAATATCAAAGTCAAATATTCCATTCAGTGTGCGTCGCCGCAGTTTAGCAGCACATTCTGTGTACTGTGCAGAGTTGCAGAATAGGAAGAAATACTGTTAAGTCTTCAAACTAAAATATCAAATTCACATATTCCATTCAGTTTGCTTCGCCGCAGTTTAGCAGCACATTCTGTGTACTGTGCAGAGTTGCAGAATAGGAAGAAATACTGTTAAGTCTTCAAACTCAAATATCAAAGTCACATATTCCATTCAGTTTGCTTCGCCGCAGTTTAGCAGCACATTCTGTGTACTGTGCAGAGTTGCAGAATAGGAAGAAATACTGTTAAGTCTTCAAACTCAAATATCAAAGTCACATATTCCATTCAGTGTGCTTCGCCGCAGTTTAGCAGCACATTCTGTGTACTGTGCAGAGTTGCAGAATAGGAAGAAATACTGTTAAGTTTTCAAACTCAAATATTAAAGTCACATATTCCATTCAGTGTGTGTCACCGCCGTTTAGCAGCCTATTCTGTGTACTCTGCACAGTTGCAGAATAGGAAGAAATACTGTTAAGTTTTCAAACTCAAATATTAAAGTCACATATTCCATTCAGTGTGTGTCACCGCCGTTTAGCAGCCTATTCTGTGTACTCTGCACAGTTGCAGAATAGGAAGAAATACTGTTAAGTTTTCAAACTCAAATATTAAAGTCACATATTCCATTCAGTGTGTGTCACCGCCGTTTAGCAGCCTATTCTGTGTACTCTGCACAGTTGCAGAATAGGAAGAAATACTGTTAAGTTTTCAAACTCAAATATTAAAGTCACATATTCCATTCAGTGTGTGTCACCGCCGTTTAGCAGCCTATTCTGTGTACTCTGCACAGTTGCAGAATAGGAAGAAATACTGTTAAGTTTTCAAACTCAAATATTAAAGTCACATATTCCATTCAGTGTGTGTCACCGCCGTTTAGCAGCCTATTCTGTGTACTCTGCACAGTTGCAGAATAGGAAGAAATACTGTTAAGTTTTCAAACTCAAATATTAAAGTCACATATTCCATTCAGTGTGTGTCACCGCCGTTTAGCAGCCTATTCTGTGTACTCTGCACAGTTGCAGAATAGGAAGAAATACTGTTAAGTTTTCAAACTCAAATATTAAAGTCACATATTCCATTCAGTGTGTGTCACCGCCGTTTAGCAGCCTATTCTGTGTACTCTGCACAGTTGCAGAATTGGAAGAAATACTGTTAAGTTTTCAATCTCAAATATTAAAGTCACATATTCCATTCAGTGTGTGTCGCCGCCGTTTAGCAGCCTATTCTGTGTACTCTGCACAGTTGCAGAATAGGAAGAAATACTGTTAAGTTTTCAAACTCAAATATTAAAGTCACATATTCCATTCAGTGTGTGTCGCCGCCGTTTAGTAGCCTATTCTGTGTACTCTGCACAGTTGCAGAATAGGAAGAAATACTGTTAAGTTTTCAAACTCAAATATTAAAGTCACATATTCCATTCAGTGTGTGTCGCCGCCGTTTAGCAGCCTATTCTGTGTACTCTGCACAGTTGCAGAATAGGAAGAAATACTGTTAAGTCTTCAAACTAAAATATCAAAGTCACATAATCCATTCAGTGTGCGTCGCCGCAGTTTAGCAGCACATTCTGTGTACTGTGCAGAGTTGCAGAATAGGAAGAAATACTGTTAAGTCTTCAAACTAAAATATCAAAGTCACATATTCCATTCAGTGTGCGTCGCCGCAGTTTAGCAGCACATTCTGTGTACTGTGCAGAGTTGCAGAATAGGAAGAAATACTGTTAAGTCTTCAAACTAAAATATCAAAGTCACATATTCCATTCAGTTTGCTTCGCCGCAGTTTAGCAGCACATTCTGTGTACTGTGCAGAGTTGCAGAATAGCAAGAAATACTGTTAAGTCTTCAAACTAAAATATCAAAGTCACATATTCCATTCAGTTTGCTTCGCCGCAGTTTAGCAGCACATTCTGTGTACTGTGCAGAGTTGCAGAATAGCAAGAAATACTGTTAAGTCTTCAAACTAAAATATCAAAGTCACATATTCCATTCAGTGTGCTTCGCCGCAGTTTAGCAGCACATTCTGTGTACTGTGCAGAGTTGCAGAATAGGAAGAAATACTGTTAAGTCTTCAAACTCAAATATCAAAGTCACATATTCCATTCAGTGTGCTTCGCCGCCGTTTAGCAGCACATTCTGTGTACTGTGCAGAGTTGCAGAATAGGAAGAAATACTGTTAAGTTTTCAAACTCAAATATTAAAGTCACATATTCCATTCAGTGTGTGTCACCGCCGTTTAGCAGCCTATTCTGTGTACTCTGCAGAGTTGCAGAATAGGAAGAAATACTGTTAAGTTTTCAAACTCAAATATTAAAGTCACATATTCCATTCAGTGTGTGTCACCGCCGTTTAGCAGCCTATTCTGTGTACTCTGCACAGTTGCAGAATAGGAAGAAATACTGTTAAGTTTTCAAACTCAAATATTAAAGTCACATATTCCATTCAGTGTGTGTCGCCGCCGTTTAGTAGCCTATTCTGTGTACTCTGCACAGTTGCAGAATAGGAAGAAATACTGTTAAGTTTTCAAACTCAAATATTAAAGTCACATATTCCATTCAGTGTGTGTCGCCGCCGTTTAGCAGCCTATTCTGTGTACTCTGCACAGTTGCAGAATAGGAAGAAATACTGTTAAGTCTTCAAACTAAAATATCAAAGTCACATAATCCATTCAGTGTGCGTCGCCGCAGTTTAGCAGCACATTCTGTGTACTGTGCAGAGTTGCAGAATAGGAAGAAATACTGTTAAGTCTTCAAACTAAAATATCAAAGTCACATATTCCATTCAGTGTGCGTCGCCGCAGTTTAGCAGCACATTCTGTGTACTGTGCAGAGTTGCAGAATAGGAAGAAATACTGTTAAGTCTTCAAACTAAAATATCAAAGTCACATATTCCATTCAGTTTGCTTCGCCGCAGTTTAGCAGCACATTCTGTGTACTGTGCAGAGTTGCAGAATAGCAAGAAATACTGTTAAGTCTTCAAACTAAAATATCAAAGTCACATATTCCATTCAGTTTGCTTCGCCGCAGTTTAGCAGCACATTCTGTGTACTGTGCAGAGTTGCAGAATAGCAAGAAATACTGTTAAGTCTTCAAACTAAAATATCAAAGTCACATATTCCATTCAGTGTGCTTCGCCGCAGTTTAGCAGCACATTCTGTGTACTGTGCAGAGTTGCAGAATAGGAAGAAATACTGTTAAGTCTTCAAACTCAAATATCAAAGTCACATATTCCATTCAGTGTGCTTCGCCGCCGTTTAGCAGCACATTCTGTGTACTGTGCAGAGTTGCAGAATAGGAAGAAATACTGTTAAGTTTTCAAACTCAAATATTAAAGTCACATATTCCATTCAGTGTGTGTCACCGCCGTTTAGCAGCCTATTCTGTGTACTCTGCAGAGTTGCAGAATAGGAAGAAATACTGTTAAGTTTTCAAACTCAAATATTAAAGTCACATATTCCATTCAGTGTGTGTCACCGCCGTTTAGCAGCCTATTCTGTGTACTCTGCACAGTTGCAGAATAGGAAGAAATACTGTTAAGTTTTCAAACTCAAATATTAAAGTCACATATTCCATTCAGTGTGTGTCACCGCCGTTTAGCAGCCTATTCTGTGTACTCTGCACAGTTGCAGAATAGGAAGAAATACTGTTAAGTTTTCAAACTCAAATATTAAAGTCACATATTCCATTCAGTGTGTGTCACCGCCGTTTAGCAGCCTATTCTGTGTACTCTGCACAGTTGCAGAATAGGAAGAAATACTGTTAAGTTTTCAAACTCAAATATTAAAGTCACATATTCCATTCAGTGTGTGTCACCGCCGTTTAGCAGCCTATTCTGTGTACTCTGCACAGTTGCAGAATAGGAAGAAATACTGTTAAGTCTTCAAACTAAAATATCAAAGTCACATATTCCATTCAGTGTGCGTCGCCGCAGTTTAGCAGCACATTCTGTGTACTGTGCAGAGTTGCAGAATAGGAAGAAATACTGTTAAGTCTTCAAACTAAAATATCAAAGTCACATATTCCATTCAGTTTGCTTCGCCGCAGTTTAGCAGCACATTCTGTGTACTGTGCAGAGTTGCAGAATAGCAAGAAATACTGTTAAGTCTTCAAACTAAAATATCAAAGTCACATATTCCATTCAGTTTGCTTCGCCGCAGTTTAGCAGCACATTCTGTGTACTGTGCAGAGTTGCAGAATAGCAAGAAATACTGTTAAGTCTTCAAACTAAAATATCAAAGTCACATATTCCATTCAGTGTGCTTCGCCGCAGTTTAGCAGCACATTCTGTGTACTGTGCAGAGTTGCAGAATAGGAAGAAATACTGTTAAGTCTTCAAACTCAAATATCAAAGTCACATATTCCATTCAGTGTGCTTCGCCGCCGTTTAGCAGCACATTCTGTGTACTGTGCAGAGTTGCAGAATAGGAAGAAATACTGTTAAGTTTTCAAACTCAAATATTAAAGTCACATATTCCATTCAGTGTGTGTCACCGCCGTTTAGCAGCCTATTCTGTGTACTCTGCAGAGTTGCAGAATAGGAAGAAATACTGTTAAGTTTTCAAACTCAAATATTAAAGTCACATATTCCATTCAGTGTGTGTCACCGCCGTTTAGCAGCCTATTCTGTGTACTCTGCACAGTTGCAGAATAGGAAGAAATACTGTTAAGTTTTCAAACTCAAATATTAAAGTCACATATTCCATTCAGTGTGTGTCACCGCCGTTTAGCAGCCTATTCTGTGTACTCTGCACAGTTGCAGAATAGGAAGAAATACTGTTAAGTTTTCAAACTCAAATATTAAAGTCACATATTCCATTCAGTGTGTGTCACCGCCGTTTAGCAGCCTATTCTGTGTACTCTGCACAGTTGCAGAATAGGAAGAAATACTGTTAAGTTTTCAAACTCAAATATTAAAGTCACATATTCCATTCAGTGTGTGTCACCGCCGTTTAGCAGCCTATTCTGTGTACTCTGCACAGTTGCAGAATAGGAAGAAATACTGTTAAGTTTTCAAACTCAAATATTAAAGTCACATATTCCATTCAGTGTGTGTCACCGCCGTTTAGCAGCCTATTCTGTGTACTCTGCACAGTTGCAGAATAGGAAGAAATACTGTTAAGTTTTCAAACTCAAATATTAAAGTCACATATTCCATTCAGTGTGTGTCACCGCCGTTTAGCAGCCTATTCTGTGTACTCTGCACAGTTGCAGAATAGGAAGAAATACTGTTAAGTTTTCAAACTCAAATATTAAAGTCACATATTCCATTCAGTGTGTGTCACCGCCGTTTAGCAGCCTATTCTGTGTACTCTGCACAGTTGCAGAATAGGAAGAAATACTGTTAAGTTTTCAAACTCAAATATTAAAGTCACATATTCCATTCAGTGTGTGTCACCGCCGTTTAGCAGCCTATTCTGTGTACTCTGCACAGTTGCAGAATAGGAAGAAATACTGTTAAGTTTTCAAACTCAAATATTAAAGTCACATATTCCATTCAGTGTGTGTCACCGCCGTTTAGCAGCCTATTCTGTGTACTCTGCACAGTTGCAGAATAGGAAGAAATACTGTTAAGTTTTCAAACTCAAATATTAAAGTCACATATTCCATTCAGTGTGTGTCACCGCCGTTTAGCAGCCTATTCTGTGTACTCTGCACAGTTGCAGAATAGGAAGAAATACTGTTAAGTTTTCAAACTCAAATATTAAAGTCACATATTCCATTCAGTGTGTGTCACCGCCGTTTAGCAGCCTATTCTGTGTACTCTGCACAGTTGCAGAATTGGAAGAAATACTGTTAAGTTTTCAAACTCAAATATTAAAGTCACATATTCCATTCAGTGTGTGTCGCCGCCGTTTAGCAGCCTATTCTGTGTACTCTGCACAGTTGCAGAATAGGAAGAAATACTGTTAAGTTTTCAAACTCAAATATTAAAGTCACATATTCCATTCAGTGTGTGTCGCCGCCGTTTAGTAGCCTATTCTGTGTACTCTGCACAGTTGCAGAATAGGAAGAAATACTGTTAAGTTTTCAAACTCAAATATTAAAGTCACATATTCCATTCAGTGTGTGTCGCCGCCGTTTAGCAGCCTATTCTGTGTACTCTGCACAGTTGCAGAATAGGAAGAAATACTGTTAAGTCTTCAAACTAAAATATCAAAGTCACATAATCCATTCAGTGTGCGTCGCCGCAGTTTAGCAGCCTATTCTGTGTACTGTGCAGAGTTGCAGAATAGGAAGAAATACTGTTAAGTCTTCAAACTAAAATATCAAAGTCACATATTCCATTCAGTGTGCGTCGCCGCAGTTTAGCAGCACATTCTGTGTACTGTGCAGAGTTGCAGAATAGGAAGAAATACTGTTAAGTCTTCAAACTAAAATATCAAAGTCACATATTCCATTCAGTTTGCTTCGCCGCAGTTTAGCAGCACATTCTGTGTACTGTGCAGAGTTGCAGAATAGGAAGAAATACTGTTAAGTCTTCAAACTAAAATATCAAAGTCACATATTCCATTCAGTTTGCTTCGCCGCAGTTTAGCAGCACATTCTGTGTACTGTGCAGAGTTGCAGAATAGGAAGAAATACTGTTAAGTCTTCAAACAAAAATATCAAAGTCACATATTCCATTCAGTGTGCTTCGCCGCAGTTTAGCAGCACATTCTGTGTACTGTGCAGAGTTGCAGAATAGGAAGAAATACTGTTAAGTCTTCAAACTCAAATATCAAAGTCACATATTCCATTCAGTGTGCTTCGCCGCCGTTTAGCAGCACATTCTGTGTACTGTGCAGAGTTGCAGAATAGGAAGAAATACTGTTAAGTTTTCAAACTCAAATATTAAAGTCACATATTCCATTCAGTGTGTGTCACCGCCGTTTAGCAGCCTATTCTGTGTACTCTGCACAGTTGCAGAATAGGAAGAAATACTGTTAAGTTTTCAAACTCAAATATTAAAGTCACATATTCCATTCAGTGTGTGTCACCGCCGTTTAGCAGCCTATTCTGTGTACTCTGCACAGTTGCAGAATAGGAAGAAATACTGTTAAGTTTTCAAACTCAAATATTAAAGTCACATATTCCATTCAGTGTGTGTCACCGCCGTTTAGCAGCCTATTCTGTGTACTCTGCACAGTTGCAGAATAGGAAGAAATACTGTTAAGTTTTCAAACTCAAATATTAAAGTCACATATTCCATTCAGTGTGTGTCACCGCCGTTTAGCAGCCTATTCTGTGTACTCTGCACAGTTGCAGAATAGGAAGAAATACTGTTAAGTTTTCAAACTCAAATATTAAAGTCACATATTCCATTCAGTGTGTGTCACCGCCGTTTAGCAGCCTATTCTGTGTACTCTGCACAGTTGCAGAATAGGAAGAAATACTGTTAAGTTTTCAAACTCAAATATTAAAGTCACATATTCCATTCAGTGTGTGTCACCGCCGTTTAGCAGCCTATTCTGTGTACTCTGCACAGTTGCAGAATAGGAAGAAATACTGTTAAGTTTTCAAACTCAAATATTAAAGTCACATATTCCATTCAGTGTGTGTCACCGCCGTTTAGCAGCCTATTCTGTGTACTCTGCACAGTTGCAGAATAGGAAGAAATACTGTTAAATTTTCAAACTCAAATATTAAAGTCACATATTCCATTCAGTGTGTGTCACCGCCGTTTAGCAGCCTATTCTGTGTACTCTGCACAGTTGCAGAATAGGAAGAAATACTGTTAAGTTTTCAAACTCAAATATTAAAGTCACATATTCCATTCAGTGTGTGTCACCGCCGTTTAGCAGCCTATTCTGTGTACTCTGCACAGTTGCAGAATAGGAAGAAATACTGTTAAGTTTTCAAACTCAAATATTAAAGTCACATATTCCATTCAGTGTGTGTCACCGCCGTTTAGCAGCCTATTCTGTGTACTCTGCACAGTTGCAGAATAGGAAGAAATACTGTTAAGTTTTCAAACTCAAACATTAAAGTCACATATTCCATTCAGTGTGTGTCACCGCCGTTTAGCAGCCTATTCTGTGTACTCTGCACAGTTGCAGAATAGGAAGAAATACTGTTAAGTTTTCAAACTCAAATATTAAAGTCACATATTCCATTCAGTGTGTGTCACCGCCGTTTAGCAGCCTATTCTGTGTACTCTGCACAGTTGCAGAATAGGAAGAAATACTGTTAAGTTTTCAAACTCAAATATTAAAGTCACATATTCCATTCAGTGTGTGTCACCGCCGTTTAGCAGCCTATTCTGTGTACTCTGCACAGTTGCAGAATAGGAAGAAATACTGTTAAGTTTTCAAACTCAAATATTAAAGTCACATATTCCATTCAGTGTGTGTCACCGCCGTTTAGCAGCCTATTCTGTGTACTCTGCACAGTTGCAGAATAGGAAGAAATACTGTTAAGTTTTCAAACTCAAATATTAAAGTCACATATTCCATTCAGTGTGTGTCACCGCCGTTTAGCAGCCTATTCTGTGTACTCTGCACAGTTGCAGAATAGGAAGAAATACTGTTAAGTTTTCAAACTCAAATATTAAAGTCACATATTCCATTCAGTGTGTGTCACCGCAGTTTAGCAGCCTATTCTGTGTACTCTGCACAGTTGCAGAATAGGAAGAAATACTGTTAAGTCTTCAAACTCAAATATTAAAGTCACATATTCCATTCAGTGTGTGTCACCGCCGTTTAGCAGCCTATTCTGTGTACTCTGCACAGTTGCAGAATAGGAAGAAATACTGTTAAGTTTTCAAACTCAAATATTAAAGTCACATATTCCGTGTAAGATGAAGAAGGCGGGTAAAAAGGGACGGGAAAGTGGACGTGATCCTGATAGTTCAGGGCGCAGGTCAGGACGCGGAGAAACTGTGCCTGGTGCCAGAGCACAAGAAAGAAAGACATCCACCATACCTAGCTTCATGTCTCATTTCACAGGGCGTCGCAGGACATCACTCTCGAGGTCCGACCACTGCGAACAGGTGGTCGGTTGGATGTCAGCTGATACTGCTTCCAGTCGGTTAAGCACCACCCTGTCTTCCACCAAGTCCACTCTCAGTAGCCAAGAGTCTGGTCAACATAATCCTCACTCTGATCATCCTTCCTCCCACCATACACGGTCTGGTCAAAGAAGTGATCCCACACTGGGATATAGTGAGGAGCTCGTCTCATCACCAATCCTTCATTTGACCCTCTCTCCAAGCACGCTTGCAGAGGAACATGACATCTTGTGCCCTGATTCACAACCTCTAGAGGCTACCCAATCACAAGAAGATGACAGATGTGAACGGCATTTAAGGTCAAAGGAAGTAGTGGATGATGATGATGATGATGAGACACAGTTGCCATTAAATCAACCACTATTTCCGTCTCAAGACCTTGTTGAGGAGAATGTTATACAGTTGTCAATGACTGAGTATGTGGTGGGATCAAGACATGAGGAGGATGATCAGAGTGAGGAAGTGGAGGAGGACTTGGTGGACGATGAGGTGACTGACCCCACCTGGGAAGGTGTAGAGCCGAGCGATGACAGCAGTCCTGAGGGTGAGCCATCTGCAGCACCGCAACAGGCTGGAAGAGGCAGTGGTGTGGCTACAGAAAGAAGGCGGACCGCACCAAACCGGCCCGCAAATGTTCCACGGAGCACCCCCTTGCGTAAATCTACCTTGCCAAAGGGTAGGTGTTCCGCTGTATGGCGTTTTTTTAAGGAAAGTGCGGACGACAAAAGAATTGTAGTTTGCAACCTGTGCCACACCAGAATGAGCCGAGGCATGAACACTAGAAACCTCACCACCACCAGCATGATCCGACACATGGCATCCAAGCACCGTAGTAAGTGGGAGGAACGCCTGGATCGCCCATCTGTGTCTGCAGGCCACACCACTGCCTCCTCTTCCCCTGTTTTCGGTGCCGGCCAATCGCCTGTCGAAGGCGCAGGCCCGCATACCTCCCGCCCTGCACCTGTACCATCTGAAGCACCATCAGCGACCACATCCACTTCCCTGTCCCAGCACAGCGTCCAAATGTTGTTACCCCAGGCATTTGAGCGCAAGAGAAAATACCCAGCCACCCACCCACAGGCCATAGCACTAACCTCACACCTTTCCAAATTACTGGCCATCGAAATGCTGCCATTTAGGCTTGTGGACACTGAGTCCATCCGCAGCCTGATGGCAGCAGCTGTCCCTCGGTACGCGGTCCCCAGCCGCCACTACTTTTCCCGGTGTGCCATCCCCGCATTACACCACCATGTGTCCCGTAACATCACCCGTGCCCTGACCAACGCAGTTACTGGGAAGGTCGACTTAACGACTGACACATGGACAAGTGCTTGTGGCCAGGGACGCTACATTTCCCTGACGGCACACTGGGTGAATGTCGTGGAGGCTGGGAGCGACTCGGACCCTGGGATGGCACGGGTGCTACCCACGCCGAGGATTGCGGGCCCTACCTCCATCAGGGTTTCCGCCAGCACCTACGTTATTGGCTCCTCCTCCTCCGTTTCCACCTCCGAATTCTCTACACGCAGCGCCACTCCCCCATCAGCCAGTAGCTGGAAGCAGTGTAGCACTGCAGTGGGGAAGCGTCAACAGGCCGTGCTGAAGCTGATCTGCCTTGGGGACAAACAGCACACGGCCTCAGAGCTGTTGCAGGGGATTAGTCACCAGACCGAGCAATGGCTCTCGCCACTCAACCTGCAACCAGGCATGGTTGTGTGTGATAATGGGCGTAACTTGGTGGCGGCTTTGGAGCTCGGCAAGCTCACACACGTACCATGCCTAGCGCATGTATTTAATTTAGTGGTTCAGCGATTTCTAAAAACCTACCCCAATGTGCATGATCTCTTGACCAAGGTGCGCCGCGTGTGTGCACATTTCCGTAAGTCATCTACAGCTTCGGCCGGCCTGTTGAAGCTGCAGCAGCGCTTACAATTGCCAGCTCACCGGCTGCTGTGTGACGTGAGCACGCGCTGGAACTCCACCTTCCACATGTTGGCCCGGCTTTGTGAGCAGCAGAGGGCAGTAGTGGAGTACCAGCTGTTACACGGTCGTCGCCTCTCCGTTCAACTTCCTGTAATCAGAAGTGAGGAGTGGGAATGGATGTCAGACCTCTGTGAGGTTTTACGCAATTTTGAGGAATCGACACAGATGGTGAGCGGCGATAACGCTATTATCAGTGTAACCATCCCACTTCTGTGTCTACTGAAACGCTCGCTGCTCACAATTAAAACCGACGCTTTGCATGTGGAAGAGGTGGAAATGGGGGAGGAAGAGCTTACACAAGGTGATAGCCAGAGCACCCTCACTTCGTCTTCTCAGCGACAATTGGAGGAGGCGGAGGAGGAGGAGGAAGACACGGTTGCCTCCGCTACAGAGGGTAGCCATGGAACTTTAGTTCCATCTCTTCAGCGTGGGTGGGCAGAAGAGGAGGAAGAGGATGAGGATATTGAGAGTCATCCTCCTGGTGAGGACAGCGAAATCTTGACTGTTGGTACTCTGGCACACATGGCTGACTTTATGTTAGGCTGCCTTTCCCGTGACCCACGCGTTGTACGCATTTTAGACAACACGGATTACTGGGTGTTCACCCTTCTGGACCCCCGCTACAAAGAGAATTTCTCATCTCTCATTCCTCCGGTGGAGAGGACAAGCAAAATGGTGCAATACCAGAAGGTTCTTGTTGAAAAATTGCTCCAAAATTTTCCATCTGACAACGCTGGCGGCAGAGTACGTGCTACCTTGGCCAACCGAGAAGGGGAGAAAAGGGGAGCACACAGCAGTTCCGAGAAAGGCAGGGCAACACTCTCCAAGGCGTGGGACACCTTCATGACACCCCGCCAGCACCCTCACCCTGATGCGCAGCCTAGTGTCACAAGGAGGGAAAAGTTTTGGAAGATGGTGAAGGAGTACGTAGCAGACCGTGTCAGCGTCCTCAATGATCCCTCTGTGCCTTACAACTACTGGGTGTCCAAGCTGGACACGTGGTATGAACTGTCACTCTACGCCTTGGAGGTGCTGGCCTGCCCTGCCGCCAGCGTTCTGTCTGAGCGGGTATTTAGTGCTGCTGGTGGCATCATAACAGATAAGCGTATCCGCCTTTCCACCGACAATGCTGATAGGTTGACACTTATAAAAATGAACAAGGCCTGGATTTCCCCTGACTTCTCCACTCCACTGGAGGAAAGCCCCGGGGGAACATAAACTCACTTTACATATATTATTTACAATGATGGGAATACTCTGTATTCCCATTCACCCCTTCCACCCTTCCACCTCCTCTTCCATATGCCCTGTGCTATAATTTTTATATAGGGCCAGCTCACCAGCGGGCCCTGTGATATAATTTTTATATAGGGCCAGCTCACCAGCGGGCCCTGTTTGCCAATTTTTATATAGGTCAGCTCACCAGCGGGCCTTCTCATATAATGTTTTATTGGGTCAGCTCTCTAGCGGGCCCTCTCATATAATGTTTTATAGCGTCAGCTCACTAGCGGGCCTTCGCATATAATGTTTTATAGCGTCAGCTCACTAGCGGGCCTTCGCATATAATGTTTATGATGGTCAGCTCTGCAGCAGACCCTCACCCATAATGTTTTAGATGGTCAGCTCAGCGCACGTTTCCCTCTTAATCATGGCCTCAGTTCAATAAAATCAAGGAAATTTTTGGGATAATTTGCCTCTGCGCACGTTTCCCTCTTAATCATGGCCTCACTTCAGAAAATCAAGGAAATTTTTGGGAGAATTTGCCTCTGCGCATGTTTCCCTCTTAATCATGGCCTCACTTCAGAAAATCAAGGAAATTTTTGGGATAATTTGCCTCTGCGCACGTTTCCCTCTTAATCATGGCCTCACTTCAGAAAATCAAGGAAATTTTTGGGAGAATTTGCAGATGATATACAAGTAAATATACAGCAAATATTGTTTGGTAACAATTTTTCGCCTAAAGTCGTTTTTATTTTCCTTTTTGTGTGTTTTATGGTCAGTCTGTAAAAATGGCGTACTACGGGCGAAAGATCGTTCCCAGCAGCGATGTTGGAGTCCAAGATGCATCCAGACATCCTCCCTATGCTGTCCCTGAACCATTTCTGTGGTGTTTCCATCCTTTTCTGCCCTTTTCCTATGGACCAGGCACCCTCCCCTCATCAGAGCAGGGGGTGCCTGGTGTAATGCTCGAGTCCTCCCATTGACTTCAATGGGGCTCGGGTGCTCGGCCGAGCACTCGAGCCTCAGGGGGTGCTCGGTCAGAGCACCCGAACACCCGAGCATTGGGGTGCTCGCTCATCACTAGTATTTAGGCTAGGTTCACACAGTATTAAAAAGCTGGATATTGTAGCATTGAACCTTATAGTGCTGTTCACATAGGTCAGTGTTTTCCAAACTGTGTGCCACGACACGTTAGTGTGTCGGCTGCAGTGTGTAGGTGTGTCACAGGAAAAGGTGCCGTTTACACAGAGCAAGACTGTCATTCAACCCAAGCATGAGCTACACTGGGAGGTGAGATAAAACACAACTATTTAATGGTCGCATTTACACAATGCAAGATTGCCTACATGTGCTGCATACAGCTGGAGCACCAGAAAAGATTTGTAGCAGCTGGAGTGCCTCCGTGTGCTGATGTATGCAGTACACGGAGTCACTCCAGCTGTTACAAATCTTTTGGGATGCCACTTCCTCTATACCTCTGCCCTCTCTTTGGGCTGCCAGGCTGGAGTGTCCCTCTGTGCCAAGGCTGCCTGTCACATGGCTGATGCTTCTGCTTGTGGTGCTGATGAGTCAGGAAAGATGGACAGTACTTCTAAAATCAGTTACGTGCTTTCTATTTAATAATGCGACATGAGAATCTTGCACTTATATGTAGCGCAACATTCTCATGTTGCCCTTTTAAAAACCATACAACATGCTTAATGCCTTCTGCAGTATGAATGAAAGGAATTCATGAGATATGTTGTGTCCCCACACATTTTGTTATTACAATTTATGTATGTGTCTGTATCTCTAATAAGGGATTATTAGTTTAACCTCCGGTTTGCTAGCAAAACTGAATTACTGTGTCACGGAATGATGCATGTCTAAAAAGTGTGTCACCAACATGAAAAGTTTGGAAAGCTCTGACATAGGTGATTATTATTGTGCAGGAAGCCCCAGAATGCGGCATGCTACAAACTTGATGTACTGAAAGCAGAAAGTATCCAAAATGCAGTACGCCAGATCTACAGAGTAGCCTACAGTCCTCCATGTAGATTAGGAGTGTCCAAGTTCAATCCTCACGGGCCACCAACAGCCATGATTTAAGGATTTCCATGATTAAGCACACGTGGATCTCCCTATATAAGGGCTCCAATCTAGCAGTGTGCTTGCTGCAGTGTGCCTGATTCTAAAGTCCTGGTTCTTAAGTCTCCATCAGAGGGTTAGACTGTTGGACAGAGGATGGGCTGAGGACAGTCTGCCATCAATAAAAGAACAACTCACTCTGGACTCAGAGCATAGAAACATCTATCTAAACAAAGCACTAACATTGCACCTTCTATCAAAACTGCTGAACACCTGATGCAAGTAACCAGAATTACCGGGACTGATTTTGCAAACATAACAGTTAACCACTAAACCGCTGAAGTGAAAAAAAAAAACTTGTCTTTGATTCTTCTTCAACCAGCATTAACCATTACAACATCTACCTCTACTGATCATCAATGGATTAATTCATTTAACCCTGCATTGACTCCTACCCTCATCAAATACTTCACAACTCTGCAACTGACTCTCCTTATCCTCCCTGGCACCTACACCCCTGCACCCTGGATTGACCCTTGAATGCCAATCACCTGCACTCCTCTGGAGTACAATCTGTTGCACAAACTCCTCTACTGCCCCACACATTAACCGCACTATGACCAGTTTTGCGCCTTGCTTTTTCATTGCCATTCTCACCTACTTTAGACTCTCCTCCTCCTGTGTTCACATTAAGTGTCACACCATCCACATTGCACCCTCACTTCTTCCCTCACCACTTCTCTGTTCCCATTAACTTTTTTCATTCCTCCAGTCAACTGCTGCCAAAAAGCCCCACTGCTTCAAATCTCACTCCCATCTTACCTCCCTGTCCTTTCTCCTCCTGCTTGCTGCAGGTGACATCTCACCTAACCCAGGACCCCCTTCCATTCTCTCTTGTAACACAACACCCACTCACACGCGCAACATCCATAACCTAATAACCGTACCACGTCACTTAAACGCCCCCCACCCCTTTTGTTTTGGTCTCTGGAACGCCCGCTCTGTGTGTAACAAACTAACAGCTCTTCATGATCTGTTTATTTCTCACTCCCTAAACCCCCTAGCCATCACTGAAACTTGGCTCACATCATCAGACACTGCCTCCACTGCCACACTCTCACATGGCAGCTTTCACTTCACCCACATCCCTAGACCTAGCAAAGGACAGGTGGGTGGAGTAGGTATCCTGTTGTCCCCTAACCATACATTTCAGGTAATCCCCACTGTTCCTTCTCTCTCCTTCCCTACCTTTGAAACTCACACACTTCGCCTCTTCTCTCCCTTCCCTCTGCATGTTGCTGTCATATACAGACCACCTGGTTCTACTGCACAATTCTTTGACCACTTCACTTCCTGGATCCTTCATTTTATGTCCTCTGACGTCCCCACTCTTATCCTGGGATACTTCAACATCCCTTTTGACAACCATAACACACCCCCTGCCATTAAGCTCCTTTCCTTAACAACCTCCTTTGGCCTATCACAATGGACCTGCTCTCCCACACACAGTGACGGTCACTCTCTTGACTTGATCTTCACTAACCTCTGCTCAGTCTCTAATTTTTCTAATTCTCCCTATCCCCTCTCTGAATACCACCTCCTCACTGGAAACCTTGCCATATTGCATAAATCCATCCCCTCCACTGTGATCAAGAGCATGCGGAGAACTCTGCCTACTCTTGACCTGCAACAATTTTCCAATTCCCTGCAACCTCTACTCAATCCCATCCTCACACTTGCTTGCCCAGAACAAACTACTGCTCACTACAACAGCACTCTCACAACAGCCCTTGACACAGCTGTATCTGCAACTCTACATCACAACCGCACAACCCCACTACAACCCTGGCACACAAGACAAATGTGATACCTCCAAAGGTGCTCACGCACTGCCGAAAAGCACTGGAGGAAATAGCACTCCACAGCTGACTTCATACACTACAAATTCATTCTCTGCTCTTACAGATCTGCCCTCTCCCTGGCCAGTCATAATTCTCTCTAATTTCTATTCTTTTCTCCAACCCAAAACGCCTTTTCTCAACCTTTAATTCACTTCTACACCCACCAATGCGAACCCCTTCCACTAACTTCTCTGCCCAAGATCTTGCCACCCACTTCAAGGGCAAGATCGACTCCATCAGACATAATATCTCATCACTTCCACCCCTACCCATCCAGCTTATCCCTGCCACCTCCCCCACACACATACTAAGCTCCTTCTCACCCGTCACCAAGGATAAAGTTTCCCTTCTCCTCACTCACTCAAACCTAACCACATGCCCTCTTGACCAGTTAGAGACATTGCCATGATGGGGAGAAAATGGTTAATTTTTTTTTAAACCAAATTCTCTAAAAATCTGTGTTTTAAAATATGTTTAAATTACATAATTTAACAGAGACAGTGAGCCTCTCTTCCTCAATGGAGGGGGGAAATATTTGTGAGACTTTTATGGTGATTGATATAGGATTGCAGACAACCACTGTCTCAAGCAGTATTAGTATCTTATGAGAAAATCTCAAAAGTCTAAAACAGAGAAATACTCCCCTATGGGAAAGTCTAGTAGTGACATATTTATGTGACGTAGGGTCAAGGTTCACATTCAAAATTTTTGTCAGAACCCAGACCAGGTGTCATTTTAGGTGTGAATTTTAATGTAGAGTAATGGCGCCATCTGTAGATTACATGGTGTTATTACTAATGCTTTGGAATTTTTCCATAATTTATTCTGATGTCACTGCATAATGAGATGGCTCTTTAACCAATCAGAGCAGATTTTGATAAGAGGAATTTTGTATTATAAATATTCAAGTTTAGAGAGAAAGGGGTCTTTGCTCTTGAGTCTTGGCTGTTTTTTCCTCTTGGTTCCTGGCTCTTCAATTCCTGCTATATACCTGGCTGCCTGCTAAAGAAATCCTAAGAAATCCATACTTATTGGACTGGTAACTATGTATCTTTCCTTATTTAAATTCTGCAAAATTCAGAATCATATACACATTTCTTCTATATTTGAAGAAACTTAATTTTCTTATAATTTGTCTTAATTGGACTGGCCAACCATTTGGGATCAATTATAATAAGCTACATTAGCTATAGAAACTCTGAAATTAAACAGAATTTATTTATTATAGGTAAATTGTTATATTTTGACAGATAAGTGTAATATAGTTAAATAGATTGGTTATATATTAGTTAAAATAACTCTTGGTATTTCTAGAATAATATATTGTGTTTCTAGAAATGTTATAATCTATCTATATATATATATATATATATATATATATATATATATATATATATATATATATAAAAGAAGAATTCTGTGTGCCTGGCAAACACACCCAGGGGCGGCAGTAAGGAGGGGTCACTGGTCCCATTGGGTGATTTTCACAGGATACCAGTGGCCTTCATTTAGGGAGTTGGCCCGCCCCTGCTATCCAGTCTGCCCACCACTATCCAACAAAACTTACAAAAACACAAAATGGCTGCCACTCACTCCTACACTGCATCCAAGACAAGCCACACACACACACACACAAGCCAAACACACACACACACACACACACAAGTCACACACACAAGCCAAACATACACACAAGCCAAACACACACACACAAGCCACACACACTTCTCAACCGTCAGCAAAGGAATGGAGCCCCGGGGCCGCTATGTCCCGCATTTTCCCGCCGTGGACCATGGTCTCCAGTCGGCCTGTCTTGTGATGCGGCTATATCTAGGGTCACTGACATTGTGCATGCTGATGGCGAGGAGCATGGAAGCAAGCAGCAGAGAGAGCTTTGGCCCGTCAGGAAAGAGCAGCACCAGTGGGGGAAGCGTCGGACCATCCTACAACCGGCGAGAATATAACCTTGCAGCCTCAACTGCTGTATGGATCACTGCATAACTGTCTGGATGAGTTCCATGTAGTAGGTGCATAGTTCTGCTCTGCGATAATATCCTGCTTCAAATGGACGACCCAGCATTTAACCCTTTGACTACCACTGAGCGCTCCACATTAACATAGTAACATAGTAACATAGTAGATAAGGCTGAAAAAAGACATGCGTCCATCAAGTCCAGCCCATGCCAATAACACCCCTGTTGATCCAGAGGAAGGCAACAAAAAAGCCCTCTGGAGCAATTTCCAGTGTAGGTGTGTGTGTGTGTCAAATAGTTCCCAGGCTCAATATCCTATTTGCTTTGAAGCCATCTGTCATAACTGTCAATATTGTTCTGTGCTAGATAGACATCCATTGCTTTTTTGAATGCAGTTAGATTATCTGCAAGCACAGCATCCCGAGGCAAAGAATTCCATAGCCTTACCGCCCTTACTGTAAAGAATCCCTGCCTGTGTTTTAGTCGAAAGCGCCTTTCCTCAAGTCTTAATGGATGACCTCTTGTTCTTAGCTCAGCTCTTTGCATAAATAATTCATTGGATAGTTCTTTGTATTGACCTTGAATGTATTTGTAAATGGTAATCATATCACCCCTTAGACGTCTCTTTTCTAATGTAAACAAACCCAGTTTGGCTAGTCTCTCTTTGTAACTCAGATCCTCCAATCCCTTTATCAGTTTTGTTGAACGTCTCTGCACCTTTTCCAGTTCAGTAATGTCTTTTTTTAGAACAGGCGCCCAAAATTGTACTCCATATTCTAGATGAGGCCTAACCAAGGATTTATACAGAGGTAGGATAATATTAGCATCCCTTGCTTCTACACCTCTTTTTATGCAGGCTAGTACTCTATTTGCTCTTGCAGCAGCTGAGTGACTCTGCACACTGCTGTGAAGACTATTGTCTATCAGTACACCTAAATCTTTCTCTAATGAGGATTTCCCAAGTTGTTTCCCATTTAGAGTATATGTAGCAAGTTTGTTTCTACAACCCAAATGCATAACCTTACATTTATCTACATTAAATGACATCTGCCACTTTTCTGCCCATTCACTTAGTTTATCTAAATCCTTCTGTAGGGAAAAAACATAGTGCTCTGTATGTATTTCCTTACATAGCTTAGTGTCATCAGCAAAGATTGAGATGCTACTTTCAATTCCCACTTCTAGATCATTAATAAACAAATTAAAAAGCATTGGGCCCAGGACTGAACCCTGCGGCACCCCACTTATAACCCTAGACCAATTTGAAAAAGTTCCATTTACAACAACTCTCTGCCATCTATCATTTAACCAGTTCTCAATCCATGTACAGATACCACCACCCAAACCGAAGCCTTTTAATTTATGCAGTAACCTGTTGTGAGGCACTGTGTCAAAGGCTTTTGCAAAATTCAAGTATACTACATCAACAGCAATTCCCCTGTCCAAATTACTACTCACTCTTTCATAAAATGCAAGTAAATTAGTCTGACATGATCTGTTCTTCATGAAACCATGCTGATTCCTACTAATGATATTGTTTGTCTTCACATAGTTCTGAATACTATCAGTTAATAACCCTTCTAGTATCTTACCCACTATGGAAGTCAAGCTCACAGGTCTATAATTTCCTGGTTTGGATCTTGCTCCCTTTTTAAACAATGGAACTACATCAGCTTTCCACCAATCACAGGGCACTATGCCTGATGAAAGCGAATCAATAAATATTAAGTATAATGGTTTTACTATTACTGAACTAAGTTCCTTAAGTACCCTTGGGTGTATACCGTCCGGTCCAGGCGCTTTATTCACTATAACCCTTTCCAGTCTCTTTTGGACCTTGTCCTCAGTAAGCCATGTAGATGTTGGAGGAAATTCCATGGTTTTGTCTGTTTGCCCATAGCTTGTCATTTCTGCTTCCTTTGTATATACTGAAGCAAAGAACATATTTAGGGTCTCAGCCATAGCTTTATCCTCACTAATCAATTCACCTGTTTCAGTCCTCAGAGGACCAATATCAACCTTAACTTTTTTGTTGTTAATATACTTGTAGAATTGTTTAGGGTTTTTCTTGCTCTCGTTTGCAATGTTTCACTCATTTTCTATTTTAGTTAGCTTAATTGCTTGTTTGCAGATTTTATTACATTCTTTATATTTTTTAAATGATGCATCTGACCCATTTGACTTAAACACATTGTCACGAAGCCTGTTTCAAATGGCAGTGTCCACACTTCTTAACTCTTTCAGTGTCACAGGATACACAGTGCATTGCAATGCGTTATGTATCCCTCTGGCACTCACATGGTTAACAACCTTGGACACTGCCTTTTCAAGCAGGCTTTGTCACAGTGTGGAGCACTCTAAAGCCACGCAGTGTGCTTGCAGGATCCCTACACTGGTACGTGTTTCATGACCCGCTGTGGGTCAGTGCTCCACTTTTTTTCAACATCAAGAGTCCCACCCCCTGTATTCACTTACATGAACCCCATGTCCCAGGCTCCTTCCTGTCACTGACTCCTCTCAGCTCCAATCTTACAGCAACATGGTTGTAGTAAGTTCACAGGTGACAGCAGACGCTGATAGGAAGGATCCTGAGACACTTTAATTCAACACAGTAGTGTGTAATTACTGTACTGAAAGGTGGGTGCAACTGGCTCCCCCTAGGGGGCAGAAGAGGCAAGCATTCCTGAGTGACCTGCTACTTGGGAAATTGATACCCTCCAATATCCGTACCGTTGGTTTGCCTCATACGAGTACCAACATGGCATGTGTACCTCCCTGCCCTGAGACATTTCTGTGTCCCTTCTCCAGGGTCCTGAGTCCTTGGCCCACACTGTGGTATGGGTGAGTGATAACAATTGAGACAGGTGTTCTGGGGTGGGGATAAAGTTAAAACACTTCCACTATGGATCTATGTATGTGTGTATGTATATTTTTGTATCTATGTATGTATGTATGGATCTGTGTATGTATGTATGGATCTATATATGTATGTGTATGTATGTATGGATCTTTGTATGTATGGATCTATGTATGTATGGATCTATGTGTGTATGTGTATGTAAGGATCTATGTGTGTGTGTGTGTGTGTGTGTGTGTGTGTGTGTATATATGTATGGATCACTCAAAAAGATCCTCACACATTATTCACCCCTGTTAAAGACCCTCCCACTCGTGATTAAGCCCCGCCCCTTTTTTACACCATTTGCGTCATTTTTCACACCCTTCCAGCACCACAGGACTACTCCCAGGGGAGACAATACATCCAAGTTCACAGGTATGCATATGTTTAGGGCTCCATTAACTCCAGTTCCCAGCCATGGAACGTAGTTTAGTGCTCTGTGACTAACAATCGCCTTAACTCTTTGAGTGCCAGAGGGGTACGCAAAGCATTGCATACGCCTCTGGCACTCAAAGGGTTAATCCTTTCACAGCCACACAGTTATTCAATGCATTGCAAATGAAAGGGTTCATGCACTGATAGTGACACACTGATCTTCAATTGGACTGAGGGTACACAATTACTACCCAACTAATCACTTCCTACACCTCAAACATGCACTACACAAAAAAACTAACGCCACCACTTCCATACCCAACCTCTGTGCTCACACTATCATAATAACTATTTCATATGTTTCCTTCTGCTTCACACACTACACAAAACACCACTATCACCCAATACAGCTAAAGCAAATGTACAATACAAACATCTTACAAAATACCTTCAACACGCCACCTACAACATTTCATACACAAATTTGGTATATAACACATACCATAATACAATGACAGGCAACGCCGTCCCATATTGCTAGTAACTAATATTTGATCTGGGGAATTCTTTGAATTCATTTATTAACCCTTTAACTGGTATTTGTCTATTTACTTTGAGGTGTTTCTTGGATTCCTTTGTGTATGTTTTGGGTCTAAACTTTTGTACAGTGAAAAGTTTTTAAACTCTCACTAGACAAAAGAAGCTGCCATCTTGGGTGTGGCATCCTTTCTTAATGGATTAACCCTTGATGTACCCTATAGGTTTTACATAGGATTGCTATAGTCATGTTTATGATATATGTTGCATGAAGTTTGGTATACTGCCTAGACCTATATTATTAGATTTGATTCTAAGTCTATTCTTGGTATAATCTATTATTGACTATATTAAATGCAATTTATATGTTTTATTTAGAAGGTATACAATATTTGAAATCAGTACATTATTTAATTATAGCGATCTCTATCTGGGATTTTTATTCCAGTTAGTTTCTCTAAAATTTGAATATTGCTTATGGTACAAGGAAAATTGTCAGAGGACCTGGCTTCATATTAAAGTTGACTCATCTGGCAATATACCTTAAACCTCAATTAGCATAGTTTAGCATAGCATAGTTTATACAGTTTCTGGGGCATAAGGTATTCATATACACTGCTGCCAACTGTATTTTATTAATTGTAAGGATCAATTATCATTTTCTATGCTGCTGAGTGCAATTATTGTTATCTAATACCTCTGAATACACCTATGTGTGGTTAACCCTTTAATTGCTGGTAATCCTAATGGTGATAATTGTGGTTTGGGTTACTATATATCTATTGTAATTGCTGATCACTCATTTATATCATTGTTGTTTACACTTTATATAGAGTAAATTGTATTTAATAAATGATATATATTTTTGCACAAATATGCAGGATTGATTATTTTAATCAATTCTTTACTGTGAAGTAACGTTTCAGTACCTAATATAGTGTAAAGTTCTCAAAATTATTTAACATTGTCATTTATCTATTTATGTGAAGGTATCCAACCTGACTGGTTCTCTTCTTTTAACCCTTTGGATTCCTTCAACATAATTGGTTCGACAGACCCAATCCCATCTCAGCTCGCCCAAGAACTTCATACTAATGCTGCCCCTTACTCACTTATTCAACCTCTCTCCTTCAACCGGCACCTTCTAGTCCTCTTTCAAACATGTACTAATCACACTCATTCTAAAGAAACCCTCCCTGGACCCCAACTCACTATCAAACTACCGACCCATTTCCCTACCTCCGTTCTCCTCCAAACTCCTTGAGTGTCTCGTATATAACCAGCTCACTAAATTCCTCTGCTCCCATTTCCTGCTTGATCCCTTGCAATTTGGATTCCGTTCCCATCACTCCACCGAGACTGCCCTCACTAAAGTGGCCAACAACTTTTTCTCTGCAAAGTCAAAAGGCCACTACTCCCTACTTATTCTCCTGGACCTGTCAGCTGCCTTTGACACAGTAGATCACTCACTCCTTCTCCAAGCCCTCCACTCTCTAGGTCTCTGCGACACTGCCCTCTCTTGTTTTTCCTCATATCTCTGCAACCGCTCATTCAGTGTGTCCTACTCTGGTTCCACTTCCCCACCCCTCCCATTGTCTGTTGGAGTGCCTCAGGGCTCAGTCCTGGCCCCCTCCTCTTCTCAATTTATACTGCATCCCTTGGCCAACTAATAAACTCTTTTGGGTTTCATCATAATCTCTATACTGATGACACTGAAATCTATCTTAACTCCCCAGACCTCTCCCCTTCCCTCCTGTCCCAAGTATCTAACTGTCTGTCTGCTGTGTCTTCCTGGATGTCCTCCCGTCAATTCCAACTTAACCTTGGCAATACCGAACTAATTATCTTCCCTCCTTTTCCTACCAGCCTTACCCCAGACATTAACTTCACTGTCAACAACACTACCATCACACCAACCCCTACAGCACACTACCTGGGGGTCACATTTGACTCCTCGATATCCTTTCTTCCTCACATCCAATCTCCAAATCATGCCGCCTCCACCTCAGCCACATCTCTAGAATCCGACCCTTCCTCACCCAAGACACTACTAAAATTCCAATCCAAACACTTATCATGTCCCGTCTTGACTACTGTAACTCACTACTAATTGGCCTTCCTCTCACCCGACTAACCCCACTACAGTCCATAATGAACTCTGCTGCAAGACTAATCTACCTCACTCACCACTTCTCTAACACCACTCTCCTTTGCCAATCCCTACACTGGCTCCAATTAGCATACAGAATCAAATTCAAAATTCTGGTACTAACTTATAGAGCCCTTACTAACAGCACACCCCCTATATCTCATCTCTCATTTCCAAATACTCTCCCACTCACCATCTTCGTTCTGCACATGACCTTCTGTTCTCCACAGCTCTTATTACATCCTCCCGCTCCCACCTACAGGACTCCTCCCACTCCCACCTACATGACTTCTCCCGTGCTGTACCTGAGCTCTGGAATTCCCTCCCCTGCCCCATCAAACTCTCCCCCAGCCTTCAGAACTTCAGACGCTCCCTGAAAACTCACCTCCTCAGGGAAGTCTATCAACTACCTCCATAAATATTATCACCAAGAACCAACCATTCCCTGGGCAACTGCACTCAACAGCACTTCTCCCACCCACTGACCAGCAGCTCATGTGGCAGGAGGCACTTACACCCAATAGCACTTACTCCTTCTGTGTCCAACCCACCTTCCTCTACACTGTAAGCTCTCATGAGCAGGGTCCTCAGATCCTTCTGTTCTCCACATACGATTTGTACTATTTAATATCTCTGTATGTCTATTCCCTATTGTAAAGCGCTGTGGAATAAGCTGGCGCTATATAAATAAAGATTATTAATAATAATAATAACATGAGTTGGCTCATTCGATTTGATTGGTCCAACTGTGTTCAAACAGGGACATTTTTAATTCCTGGAAGCTCTTGAAGAGTGAACTTGGACACCCTGATGTAGATCACTCACATGGTTGATACTGGAAGCTGTGATGCTGTTAATGCTGGGTTTTTATACAGCTGAGGAAGTTTCTCAGCTAAAGGAAAATATAGGTGGCAAATGGAAACGTTCTGTGGTGTTAGCCAAATGGTAGAAAAATGTATATCTTTCTCTATTGACCGGAATTCCCACAGAAAAAGCAGAAAACATGTTTTTTTGCAAAAATTGCCGTGGGCACAAAGTGGGACTATTTGCCCATCTTTATCAATAAAAGAAGCTCTCTCATAGAATAACAGAAACTAGAGAGTTTATCACACCCGAGAATTTATCTCCTCTTTATCACACCTTAATGCATCTCCCTGTAGTCTATATCTAACACTGTCTCATAGAATAACATCGGAAATAGTTTATCTCACTGGATAAGTTATCTCCTCTTTATCACACCTTAGTACATCTCCCCTGTAGTCTATAACTAAATCTCTCCCATATAATAACATAGGGACTGGAGAGTTTATCTCACTGGAGAAGTTATCTCCTCTTTATCACACCTTAGTACATCTCCCCCCTGTAGTCTATAACTAAATCTCTCCCATATAATAACATAGGGACTGGAGAGTTTATCTCACTGGAGAATTTATCTCCTCTTTATCACACCTTAATGCATCTCCCTGTAGTCTATATCTAACACTCTCTCATAGAATAACATCAGAAATAGTTTATCTCACTGGATAAGTTATCTCCTCTTTATCACACCTTAGTATATCTCTCCTGTAGTCTATAACTAAATCTCTCCCATAGAATAACATGGGAACTGGAGAGTTTATCACACTGGAGAAGTTATCTCCTCTTTATCACACCTTAGTACATCTCTCCTGTAGTCTATAACTAAAGATCTCCCATAGAATAACATAGGAACTGGAGAGTTTATCTCACTGGAGAAGTTAGCTCCTCTTTATCACATCTTAGTACCTCTCCCCCTGTAGTCTATAACTAAATCTCTCCCATAGAATAACATAGGAACTGGAGAGATTATCTCACTGGAGAAGTTATCTCCTCTTTATCACATCTTAGTACATCTCCCCTGTAGTCTATAACTAAAATCTCCCATAGAATAACATAGGAACTGGAGAGTTTATCTCACTGGAGAAGTTATCTCCTCTTTATCACATCTTAGTACATCTCTCCTGTAGTCTATAACTAAAATCTCCCATAGAATAACATAGGAACTGGAGAGTTTTTCTCACTGGAGAAGTTATCTCCTCTTTATCACACCTTAGTACATCTCTCCTGTAGTCTATAACTAAAGATCTCCCATAGAATAACATAGGGACTGGAGAGTTTATCTCACTGGAGAAGTTATCTCCTCTTTATCACACCTTAGTACATCTCCCCTGTAGTCTATAACTAAATCTCTCCCATAGAATAACATAGGAACTGGAGAGTTTATCTCACTGGAGATGTTATCTCCTCTTTATCACACCTTAGTATATCTTCCCTGTAGTCTATAACTAAATCTCTCCCATAGAATAACATAGGAACTGGAGAGTTTATCTCACTGGAGAAGTTATCTCCTCTTTATCACACCTTAGTACATCTCCCCTGTAGTCTATAACTAAATCTCTCCCATAGAATAACATAGGAACTGGAGAGTTTATCTCACTGGAGATGTTATCTCCTCTTTATCACACCTTAGTACATCTCTCCCTGTAGTATATAACTAAATCTCTCCCATAGAATAACATAGGAACTTGAGAGTTTATCTCACTGGAGAAGTTATCTCCTCTTTATCATACCTTAGTACATCTCCCCTGTAGTCTATAACTAAATCTCTCCCATAGAATAACATAGGAACTGGAGAGTTTATCTCACTAGAGAAGTTATCTCCTCTTTATCACACCTTAGTACATCTCCCCTGTAGTCTATAACTAAAGATCTCCCATAGAATAACATAGGAACTGGAGAGTTTATCTCACTGGAGAAGTTATCTCCTCTTTATCACACCTTAGTACATCTCCCCTGTAGTCTATAACTAAAGATCTCCCATATAATAACATAGGAACTGGAGAGTTTATCTCACTGGAGAAGTTATCTCCTCTTTATCACACCTTAGTACATCTCCCCTGTAGTCTATAACTAAATATCTCCTATAGAATAACATAGGAACTGGAGAGTTTATCTCACTGGAGAAGTTATCTCCTCTTTATCACACCTTAGTACATCTCCCCTGTAGTCTATAACTAAAGATCTCCTATAGAATAACATAGGCATTGGAGAGTTTATCTCACTGGAGAAGTTATCTCCTCTTTATCACACCTTAGTACATCTCCCCCTGTAGTCTATAACTAAATCTCTCCCATAGAATAACATAGGAACTTGAGAGTTTATCTCACTGGAGAAGTTATCTCCTCTTTATCACACCTTAGTACATCTCTCCTGTAGTCTATAACTAAATCTCTCCCATAGAATAACATGGGAACTGGAGAGTTTATCACACTGGAGAAGTTATCTCCTCTTTATCACACCTTAGTACATCTCTCCTGTAGTCTATAACTAAAGATCTCCCATAGAATAACATAGGAACTGGAGAGTTTATCTCACTGGAGAAGTTATCTCCTCTTTATCACACCTTAGTACCTCTCCCCCTGTAGTCTATAACTAAAGATCTCCCATAGAATAACATAGGAACTGGAGAGTTTATCTCACTGGAGAAGTTATCTCCTCTTTATCACACCTTAGTACATCTCCCCTGTAGTCTATAACTAAATCTCTCCCATAGAATAACATAGGAACTGGAGAGTTTATCTCACTGGAGAAGTTATCTCCTCTTTATCACACCTTAGTACATCTCCCCTGTAGTCTATAACTAAATCTCTCCCATAGAATAACATAGGAACTGGAGAGATTATCTCACTGGAGAAGTTATCTCCTCTTTATCACATCTTAGTACATCTCCCCTGTAGGCTATAACTAAAATCTCCCATAGAATAACATAGGAACTGGAGAGTTTATCTCACTGGAGAAGTTATCTCCTCTTTATCACACCTTAGTACATCTCCCCTGTAGTCTATAACTAAATCTCTCCCATAGAATAACATAGGAACTGGAGAGTTTATCACACTGGAGAAGTTATCTCCTCTTTATCACACCTTAGTACCTCTCCCCCTGTAGTCTATAACTAAATCTCTCCCATAGAATAACATAGGAACTGGAGAGTTTATCTCACTGGAGAAGTTATCTCCTCTTTATCACACCTTAGTACATCTCTCCTGTAGTCTATAACTAAAATCTCCCATAGAATAACATAGGAACTGGAGAGTTTATCTCACTGGAGAAGTTATCTCCTCTTTATCACATCTTAGTACATCTCCCCTGTAGTCTATAACTAAAATCTCCCATAGAATAACATAGGAACTGGAGAGTTTTTCTCACTGGAGAAGTTATCTCCTCTTTATCACACCTTAGTACATCTCTCCTGTAGTCTATAACTAAAGATCTCCCATAGAATAACATAGGGACTGGAGAGTTTATCTCACTGGAGAAGTTATCTCCTCTTTATCACACCTTAGTACATCTCCCCTGTAGTCTATAACTAAATCTCTCCCATAGAATAACATAGGAACTGGAGAGTTTATCTCACTGGAGATGTTATCTCCTCTTTATCACACCTTAGTACATCTCCCCCTGTAGTCTATAACTAAATCTCTCCCATAGAATAACATAGGAACTGGAGAGTTTATCACACTGGAGAAGTTATCTCCTCTTTATCACACCTTAGTACATCTCCCCTGTAGTCTATAACTAAATCTCTCCCATAGAATAACATAGGAACTGGAGAGTTTATCACACTGGAGAAGTTATCTCCTCTTTATCACACCTTAGTACATCTCCCCTGTAGTCTATAACTAAATCTCTCCCATAGAATAACATAGGAACTGGAGAGTTTATCACACTGGAGAAGTTATCTCCTCTTTATCACACCTTAGTACATCTCCCCCTGTAGTCTATAACTAAATCTCTCCCATAGAATAACATAGGAACTGGAGAGTTTATCTCACTGGAGAAGTTATCTCCTCTTTATCACACCTTAGTACATCTCTCCTGTAGTCTATAACTAAATATCTCCCATAGAATAACATAGGAACTGGAGAGTTTATCACACTGGATAAGTTATCTCCTCTTTATCACACCTTAGTACATCTCCCCTGTAGTCTATAACTAAATCTCTCCCATAGAATAACATAGGAACTGGAGAGTTTATCACACTGGAGAAGTTATCTCCTCTTTATCACACCTTAGTACATCTCCCCTGTAGTCTATAACTAAATCTCTCCCATATAATAACATAGGAACTGGAGAGTTTATCTCACTGGAGAAGTTATCTCCTCTTTATCACACCTTAGTACATCTCCCCCTGTAGTCTATAACTAAATCTCTCCCATAGAATAACATAGGAACTGGAGAGTTTATCACACTGGAGAAGTTATCTCCTCTTTATCACACCTTAGTACATCTCCCCTGTAGTCTATAACTAAAGATCTCCCATAGAATAACATAGGGACTGGAGAGTTTATCTCACTGGAGAAGTTATCTCCTCTTTATCACACCTTAGTACATCTCCCCTGTAGTCTATAACTAAATCTCTCCCATAGAATAACATAGGAACTGGAGAGTTTATCTCACTGGAGAAGTTATCTCCTCTTTATCACACCTTAGTACATCTCCCCTGTAGTCTATAACTAAATCTCTCCCATAGAATAACATAGGAACTGGAGAGTTTATCTCACTGGAGAAGTTATCTCTTCTTTATCACACCTTAGTACATCTCTCCTGTAGTCTATAACTAAATCTCTCCCATAGAATAACATAGGAACTTGAGAGTTTATCTCACTGGAGAAGTTATCTCCTCTTTATCACACCTTAGTATATCTCTCCTGTAGTCTATAACTAAATCTCTCCCATAGAATAACATAGGAACTGGAGAGTTTATCTCACTGGAGAAGTTATCTCCTCTTTATCACACCTTAGTACATCTCCCCTGTAGTCTATAACTAAATCTCTCCCATAGAATAACATAGGAACTGGAGAGTTTATCTCACTGGAGAAGTTATCTCCTCTTTATCACATCTTAGTACATCTCCCCTGTAGTCTATAACTAAAGTTTTACCATAGAATAACATAGGAACTGGAGAGTTTATCTCACTGGAGAAGTTATCTCCTCTTTATCACACCTTAGTACATTTCTCTTGTAGTCTATAACTAAATCTCTCCCATAAAATAAAATTGAAACCGGAGAGTTTATCACACTGGAGAATTTATCTCCTCGTTATCACACCTTAGTACATCTCCCCCGGTAGTCTATAACTAAAGCCCTCCCATAGACTAACATATGAACTGGAGAGTTTATCACACTGGAGAAGCTATCTCTTCTTTATCACATCTTAGTACATCTCTCCTGTAGTCTATAAATAAAGTTCTCCCATAGAATAACATAGGAACTGGAGAGTGTATCTCACTGGAGAAGTTATCTCCACTTTATCACACTTTAGTACATCTCCCCCTGTAATCTATAACTTAAGCTCTCCCATATAATAACATAGGAACTGGAGAGTTTATCCCACTGGAGAAGTTATCTCCTCTTTATCACGCCTTAATACATCTCCCCCTGTCGTCTATAACTAAAGTTCTCCCATAGAATAACATAGGGACTGGAGCATTTGTCTCACTGGAGACCTTATCTCCTCTTTATCACACCTTAATATATCTCCCCTGTAGTCTATAACTAAAGCTTTCCCATAGAATAACATAGGAACTGGAGAGTTTATCTCACTGGAGAAGTTTTCTCCACTTTATCATACCTTAGTACATCTCCCCTGTAGTCTATAACTAAAGGTCTCCCATATAATAACATAGGAACTGGAGAGTTTATCACACAGAGAACTTATCTCTTCTTTATCACACCTTAATATATCTCCCCTGTAGGCTATAACTAAAGCTTTCCCATAGAATAACATAGGAACTGGAGAGTTTATCTCACTGGAGAAGTTATCTCCACTTTATCACACCTTAGTACATGTCCCCCTGTGGTCTATAACTAATACTCTCCCATATAATAGTATAAGAAGTGGAGAGTTTAACACACTGGAGAAGTTATCTCCTTTTCATCACACCTTGGTACGTCTTCACTGTAGTCTATAACTAAGCCTTCCCCATAGAATAATGAAGGGCATGTAAAGGAATGACTTACCATTTGTTTTCCTAAATTCTTCCACCAGACATTGTGCCTCTTCCTGGATCCTCTCCTCTATGCTCCTTTTCCCCATTCCAAAACTTCTAAAGGTGGAGATGGAGAAGCGACGGAGATGCTTCCATGTTTCTCCATTGCTGAAAACAACTCCTGAGAGAGAAGATGTAGATTCCATATAAATGATAAAAAAAGAAGTTTCTGTTAAGGGACCACAAGCTGTTAAAGGAGCAAGAAAACATTTTGTATGAAAAAAAATGTATTAAGGAATAAAACAACAACACTTCCACTGCCTGGAGATTTTTCTCTCAAATGCTATTAATGCTCAAACAGGTTTTTTTTTAACCCAAAGCAATGCGTTGTTTGTTTTTCCCATGAGTTTTGGGAGATGGTGACCTCGGGAAGGGTACCGCTTATACGCATAAAGCCCAAGAAGGGCACATGTGAGTGCATTACTTGTTTTTATTAAATTTGTATTCTATTAAAGTCTACACTTAGATGGGATCTTCTTGTTTTTTCACTGTTTTTGAGTTTTTAAGACCCAATTAAGTGAAACAATCAATAAAGGTAAGGAAAAGAAATCAAGTATATTTAAAGGTACTACCTAATTTAAATGTAGAAGAGCCATGAAGTATATTCAAGAGTATTAAAAGGGCTTAGGGCTGTAGTTGTCTCACCATTAGCTGAACATTTTATTCAGTTTCTGTTGACAGGAAACGTGTTGAATGGTTAGAGAATTGCTAATGTAGTCCCTACTTACAAATAGAGTAGTAGGGAATACTCTGTGAACTACAGGCCTGTGAGTCTAACATCAATTGTTGGGAAATTAATAAAAAAAAACATTTTGAAATAGAGAAATGTGGTTTATCTTAAATCTTAATTTTTGCACACAGTGTCAACATGAATATACTTCGGGAAGGTACTGTCAAACAAATCTGCTTTCCGCAGATAGGAGTCATGAAAGAAGTACACTGGTGCAGGCTGGGAGGTAAAGTGTTCCACAGATAGTATTAATGAGATAAGTGTGCTTGCATAAGCCAGTAGGTAAAATATTTTAGAGATAGGAGTAATGAGAGAAGTGCATTGTCACAGACTGGTAGGTAAAGTGTTCCACAGATAGGAGTAATGAGAGAAGTGCACCGGCATAGGATGGGAGATAAATTGTTCCACAGATAGGAGTAATGAGAGAAGTGCACTGGCACAGGCTGGGAGGTAAAGTGTTCTACAGACAGGAGTAATGAGAGAAGTGCATTGTCACAGACTGGTAGGTAAAGTGTTCCACAGACAGGAGTAATGAGAGAAGTGCACTGGTACAGGATGGGAGGTAAATTGTTCCACATATAGGAGTAATGACATAAGTGCACCAGCATAGGATGGGAGGTAAATTGTTCCACAGATAGGAGTAATGAGAGAAGTGCACTTGCACAAGCCAGTAGGTAAAGTGTTCTACAGATAGGAGTAATAAGAAATGTACATTGTCACAGACTGGTAGGTAAAGTGTTCCACAGATACAAGAAATAAGAGAAGTGCATTGTCACAGACTGGTAGGTAATGTGTTCCACATATAGGAGTAATAAGAGATGTACATTGTCACAGACTGGTAGGTAATGTGTTCCACAGATAGGAGTAATAAGAGAAGTGCATTGTCACAGACTGGTAGGCAAAGTGTTCCACAGATAGGAGTAATAAGAGATGTACATTGTCACAGACTGGTAGGTATTGTGTTCCACAGATAGGAGTAATAAGATATGTACATTGTCACAGACTGGTAGGTAATGTGTCCCACAGATAGGAGTAATAAGAGAAGAGCATTGTCACAGACTGGGAGGTAAAGTATACTAGAGATAGGAGTAATGAGAGAAGTACATTGTCACAGACTAATATTTAAAGGGTTCTACAGACAGGACTAATGAGAGAAGAGCACTGTCACAGACTGGTGGGTAAAGTGTTCCACAGATAGGAGTAATAAGAGAAGTGCATTGTCACAGACTGGTAGGCAAAGTGTTCCACAGATAGGAGTAATAAGAGAAGTGCATTGTCACAGACTGGTAGGTAATGTGTTCCACAGATAGGAGTAATAAGAGAAGTGCATTGTCACAAACTGGTAGGCAAAGTGTTCCACAGATAGGAGTAATAAGAGAAGTGCATTGTCACAGACTGGTAGGTAATGTGTTTCACAGATAGGAGTAATAAGAGATGTACATTGTCACAGACTGGTAGGTAAATTGTTCTACAGATAGAAGTAATAAGAGAAGTGCATTGTCACAGACTGGTAGGCAAAGTGTCCTAGAGATAGGAGTAATGAGAGAAGTGCATTGTCACAGACTGGTAGGTAAAGTGTTCTACAGACAGGAGTAATGAGAGAAGTGCATTGTCACAGACTCATAGATAAAGTGTTCCACAGATAGGAGTAATGAGAGAAGTGCATTATCACAGACTTGTAGATAAAGTGTTCCCAAGATAGGAGTAATGAGAGAAGTGCCCTGAAGCAGGATGATAGGTAAAGCATTCTATAAATAAACAGTAATGAGAGGAAAGGATATGGAATGAGTGAGCTGTAGACACAAACTGTGAGGTCACTGTCCTCTGGCTGATCGTTAGGGGAGTGATGGGGTGTAGTCAGAGATCAGGTTGGAAATGTGGGGGAGGATGTGAAAGAGAGGAGAGTCTTGAGTGAGAGAAGCTGGATTCTGTATGATACATGAAGTTTTATTATAATGTGCAGCATTCACACAAATGTAAGAAGGATTCAGATCAGAAGGGATTTCATTGGGAAAAATATAAAAGCAACAATAATGATTAATAATATTTTATGCTTATAGCTATTATTGTGTATTTTTCTGTTGCATCCCTTCCGAAAGGATGTATTAATAATAAAAAATAATTTTTTTTCTCTAAAGTGTCTTCTGATCTGTTGTAATAATAAAACTATTTTTTTCTGCAATATTCCTTTCGATTATTATTATAAAACTGTCAGTGAATATTATACTGTGGAACTTGGGAGCAGTAATAACCACCAAGAGATACACTGTATAAATAGAAAGATGTCCTGATGAGTTGTGTATTAGGGGAATCCATTAAACATACTTACAGACACCTGAGACATGTTCAATAGCAGGACTATCAATGCTGATCCTCAAGAGCTACAAAACAGTGCATGTTTTCAGGATATCCCAGCTGGAGAGCATGCGGTCTAATTAGTGTCTCAGTTTAATTGATCTCAGTGTCTCAGTTTAGTTAGTCCGTCTGAATCATGCCCTGATGGTAGCGCTTGAGGACCAGGGCTTGCTATACCTGTTCTAGTGAACTAATATGAAACGCAAAATGGTTGACCTACCATGACCTTCAAAATATAATTCTACTACTGGCAGTAGGCCTCTGATCCCAAACTCTTCTCCTTGGTCCACCAGAGCTTCCTTCACCGCCTCGTATCCACATAGCACCACCACTCGCCGTGGGCCCAGGTACAGTGTGTAGACATCTCCATATTTCTGGTTCATCTGTAAAAGTAATGAATTTTAGATAGATATATGAGAGAAGAACTTTAAAGGGATAGTAATACTTCGTTTTAACTTTATTTTATTTTGTAGGCATTAAAAAAACATGAAGAATGATATAAGTCTTATCTCTCAAACCTTTATGGTTTGAGAGATATTCACAAGCAAAGTTCCCCTCCCCGCCCCTTTTACCTAGTGTAAGCCATCTCTTCTCAGATGTGGAATGCAGTCCATAGACCAGACAGATAACAGAAGGGGACAATCTTCTTCCTATAAGAACAATGAAAGCCCTTCCCCCCTTGACAAGTTTTTCAGCTTTTTCCATTATCTTAATTGAAGATTGTCCCTCTCTGCAGTCTACCTGGGCATCTCCCTTTTGATCTGGTTGAACAGGGGGGGATACTTTGTTTGTGAATATCTCTTAAACCATAAAGGTTTCAGAGATAAGACTTATATCATTCATCATGTTTTTTTAATGCCTACAAAATAAAATAAAGTTAAAATGAAGTATTACTATCCCTTTAAGTAATATTTATGGAACAGAGGGGTGCATAACACATTGCAAATGTCCTGGGCCTAGATGCACTAAATGTTGATGTGGTGTCAGTATGATCAAGTCGATGTGTTCGAATCACTCCGACAATTCAATATGCACACACATTGACATAGTCACAAAAATTTTCGGATGGAAAGAGAGGGTTGGTGGAAGTCCCTATTAGCATACAGGATCTTTGAAGTGCTGTTGGTGTGGAAGGGATCTCCTCTACTCACACATCACCAACACTATGACAATTCTGTACAGCATTTTCTGTACTTCCCTACCCAGCCAGTAGGGGAACACAGAGAAAGCTTTCAGCACCATGGACCAGGTTAGGTATATATGATATTTACTTGAACGGTACTAACAAAGTACAGTCATGTAACCTAATTTATGATTAGGCTCAGAAATAGTTTTATTTAAAAAAATATGATGTTATATAGGTATACGGCTATTCAAGGGTTAATATCATTTCACAGTATTAACAGAAGTGTCTCTTTAACGTATGGTTCTATGGAATAAAACGGTTAACATCCTGGGACACGAGTTTGTGAATTATATGGCCCTTGAAACACACAGTTTTCAAATAAAATTAAAAATAAGAAATATATTAATGGTATCCATAGATTTCTGAGGGTTCTATGTGTCAGCTATGTCATTATTGTACGTGAAATTAAGGATCCCGTACAGTTCTATAATCTGTATTTGATTTTATTTCTGAACAGATAGTTTTCAGGAGTAATTATTTGACTGGATATGAGTATATGACAATCCCTTGTGCATTTATGTTGACATACAAACCTTACAGAATAGTACATATACATTTTAAAGAGGTGTCCAATGCATTGAAAAGCAATGTATTGGACACTCTTCTAGCATTTAACAGGTTAAAGTCCTATTTAAAGGGATAGTAACACTTCGTTTTAACTTTATTTTATTTTGTAGGCATTAAAAAAACACGAAGAATGATATAAGTCTTATCTCTCAAACCTTTATGGTTTATGAGATATTCACAAGCAAAGTTTCCCCTCCCGCCCCTTTTTCCTAGTGTAAGTCATCTCTTCTCAGATGTGGAATCCAGTCCATAGACCAGACAGATAACAGAAGGGGACAATCTTCTTCCTATGAGAACAATGAAAGCCCTGCCCCCCTTGACAAGTTTTTCAGCTTTTTCCCTTATCTTAATTGAAGATTGTCCCTCTCTGCAGTCTACCTGGGCACCTCCCTTCTGATCTGGCTGAACAGGGGGGGGATACTTTGCTTGTGAATATCTCTTAAACCATAAAGGTTTGAGAGATAAGACTTATATCGTTCTTCATGTTTTTTTAATGCCTACAAAATAAAATAAAGTTAAAACAAAGTATTACTATCCCTTTAAATCAATTAACATTGATTTGTAGACATGGTGAAAGCATGTCGGTGTGGGTCTTTTTTTGCTGGAGGTCTGGTGAAGTGATGTCGTAGACACTTTGTGAATACTGTGGAGGTGCCTACGACACTACCCCGACAGGACATCGACATTCGTAGCCCTCTTCATCCTTTATTGCATCTAGGCCCTGGTGTTTATAGAGTTAGTTATGGTATACACAGCTCCTTCCTATCTGTACAATACAGAGAGTGATGATGAACCCCCCCACACACACATATATACTAATCTACTGTTCCCCAAATATTTTACAGAAATCTGACACCCCATGTGCACAGACACCTCTTGCTGGATGGACCCTGTACTTTACCATACATAGGACCATATACACAAAAAAGGAGCAATTCGGGGGCAAACATATACACATTTTCCAAAATGTCTATCATTGAAATAGGGGTTCTGTTTTTAGATGCATTTAAAGTTATGCACATTACATAATGATGTTACATAGAAGGGGTATTCGCACTTTAACAATAGTTACATTACATTACAGTTATAACACATACACACACGCAATTACATCTGTCTATCTATCTATCTACCTATCTATCTATCTATCTATCTATCTATCTATCTATCTATCTATCTATACCATATCTATCTATCTATCTATCTATCTATCTATCTATCTATCTATCTCATATCTATCTATCTATCTATCTATCTATCTATCGATCTATCTATCTATTTCATATCTATCTATCTATCTATCTATCTATCTATCTATCCCATATCTATCTATCTATCTATCCTACATCTATCTATCTATCTATCTATCTATCTATCTCATATCTATCTATCTATCTATCTATCTATCTATCTATCTATCTATCTCATATGTATCTCATATATATCTCATATCTATTTGTCTATCTGTCTGTCTGTCTGTCTATCTATCTATCAATCTTTCTATCTGTTTTCAGACGCATTTAAAGTTATGCACATTACATAATGATTTTACATAGAAGGGGTATTCGCACTTTAACAATAGTTACATTATATTACAGTTATAACACACACACACAATCACATCTATCTATCTATCTATCTATCTATCTATCTATCTATCTATCTATCTATCTATCATCTAATATCTATCTATCTATCTATCTATCTATCTATCTATCTATCTCATATCTATCTATCTATCTATCTATCTATCTATCTATCTATCTATCTATCTATCTCATATCTACCTATCTCATACACAGTTGGTTTTTTAACCGTCGCAATACACACACATATATATTTTTTTTAAACCTTAATAAAACACCAAACACACTCTAATATACTTAACCAGATTCTTTCTAACTCCTTCACTTGCCTGCAGTCACTTGAAAATGCAGTCTCAAAGAGCACACTCAAATGGGCCTAGGGACTGTATTTATAGTTACACAGCAGCCAGATGACTTCTCTTAGCCAATCACCCTTAATCACACATGCCAGAGAATAACCCAATACTCACACATATGATTTTTTTAAAAAAAAAACCTTAATAAAACACCAAACACACTCTCATGTATTTAACCAGATTCTTTCCAACTCCTTCACTTGCCTGCAGTCACTTCAAACTGCAGTCTCATGACAGCTCACATTCAGCTGGTTAACCACCTAAGGACCCATGACAGTCCTGGCACAGTCATGGGTTGGACGTGCGATAAGGACCCATAATGTACCAGGATCGTCATGGATTTTAGGGCTCCCCACACGGCTGCACACCATTCGTCGAGCCCTGATTCGGATAGTAAAAAAAAAATGTTCTTAAGTGCCGGCCACATCCTTAAGGGGTTAAGAACTCTTTTTAACCCCTTAACGACCAGAAGAAGTGACTGGATGTTAAGGACCACAGGATTTTTTTTTTCTCTCAATAGATTCCTGGGTTCGATGTGCGGAGTGCAGCCACGTGGTGACCCCAGAATTCCATGATGTGTCAGGATCGTCACTGGTCCTTAACTGCAGGACTAAGCATGACGGTCCTGGCACATCAAAAGTCCTTCATGGGTTATATCAATGAGAAGTTGTATTGAACCCCTGTGATGCAGTTGGTTTGTCCCATAATTGCTCAAACTCAGCTTCACTCCCCAAATAATTACATATTACCAATTAACAGATAATTGCTACAGTGCTCGAAAAAAATCTTAGAAATCTTAGATAAAAACAGTTGGTGTTTCTGTCTATTTCTGAAAGGTAAAAACAGATTTTGACAGCAGAAAAGAACCTTTGGGCCCAACCAGTCTACTCATACCCCTATCTAAGAGAATAAACAATTTTACACTCTTCTCGGAGTTGACATATGTCTGTCCAGGGCATTTTTTATCGCCCTAACAGTATCAGTCTCTACCATCTCTGCTGGAAAGCTATTCCATGAATCTCCCTTTCTGTAAAGTAGTAGTTCTGTATTTTACTTCTGGAATTTCCACTCTCTGACTTTAGATCATGTCCTCTTGTTCTGGTGTTACTCTTTTACTAAATACTGGTTTCCTTCTGAACTATATTAAATTCCTTAATATATTTACAGGTTTCTATCATATCACCCCACCTCTCTCCCTCCTTTGTTACAAGTTGTACATATTAAGGTGTTTGAGTTTATTCTTGTACCTTGTACCCTGCAAAAGTTTGTTGGATTGTCTTTGAACTGTCTTTGATTTATGACAGTCCTTCTGGAGATGTGTTGTCCAGAACTGTACAAACTTTGAGTGTGAGTGTGTGTATGTATGTATATATGTATTTGTGTGTTTCTGTTTATATGAGAGTGTGTGTATTCCTATGGAATGGCAATTGTGACAAAGTCCAAGGAATAGTGACTGAGGGTGTATATATAGTTCCACAAACCTTGCACGGTATCTACCCTAGTAAGCCCCAGAGAAATGTAGTGTATAGGTAATTTGTTATACACTGTAAATCTGTGTATTTTGGGTCCCTGGGATGGAGCATTTGGAGAGAAGGGTGGCCCAGTGCTCCACTCCACAATTTCATAGTACCTGACATATGTCAGATGAGGAATCCACACCAGGAGTTCTATCACTCCCTACTTTCACTCACCTGCATCTGGTAATGAATGCAGCTAGCAGTCAAATACTTCCCACTGCACTGAGACATGCTCTCTTTTTGAGTTCCCAGAGAGGAGGGAACTAAACTCTGAAAGTGTGCAACTTGTGAATCATGTACGTTTACTTGTGCATGATGACTGGGCTGCTATACCTTAATTTTTCTAAACTGGTAAAAGGACTACCTGTACGGACAGGAGTTGATTTGTTTAGTTTGTGCAGCTGTCTCACAACTCTCGGGTTACAGGGGAATTATGTAAATTTCTTCACATAATGCATCTAAAAACCACAAACTGATGGAACAGGCTGAACGGTTCAATAAAACTTTGGTTTATGTTACGGAAGGTGATTGACAAGAATGGGAAAAACTGGGACTGTCTATTGCCATACTTAATGTTTGCTGTTAGGGAAGTACATCAGGCTTCCACTGTGGTTTCTCCTTTTGAACTGTAGACATCCCAAGGGACTACTTGACAGTGCTAAGGAAACAAGGGAACAAGAGACTACCCAGCACCGCAATGTAATTCAAGATATAACACAGATGCAGAAACGTATAACCGCTATTATACTCATCTTATGGAAACATTTGGAGAGGGTCCAGCTAGGGTGACCACGTGTCCCAGAATGCCCAGGACTGTCCCTTAATTGGGTTCTGTGTCCCGCGTCCCAGATCATCCCCCACCAAGACAATAAAGAGTCCCGGAATGAAGGTATCAAGCAATTAGTAAAGCCAACCTGACCCAGTCTGTCACTTGTTGTTGTCAACCCTATTCTGCATTCCAGTACCAGCCCAGGCACAGCCTAGTTACAGACACAACATGCACCCTGCATGTAACACCACCAGCCAATGTAAGAGGAGAGTATTTGCACAATGGTCCTCTCCTCATTGGCTGGCTGGTGTGTGCGTGTGAAGCGCGGTACGTGCATGCCATCAAATTGTGAGTGACTGTGAGAGAGCAGAGTCAGTTGGCCGGTGCAGTGACAAATGGAATGGACTGGAACAGGTTAGGATTGTGGATGGTGATAGTGATGCAATACAAACAAAGTCCGTCTCTCCAGGCAGTGACTGAGACTGAGTCCCGCTGGTGTTCTCGTTCTGACTGATTCTGAGAGTCTGACTGAGAGTAAAGCTACTTTTACAGTAAGTAACTAGGCAAACATTTACATTTACCCTATATTTATTCTAATAAAAACATATACTTTTGGGCAGCAAGCAACTGGAACTGCAACTTATGCCCCAGAGAGGCCACTCAGACAAGGGGTGTATACAAGAGGCTCTTTCCATTTGAACAAGTCAGTGTTGCCTTTGAAATGTGACCAGATTTTTATTCCAATGCAAGACACTTATGAAAGTCACACTACAGGAATACAGTGTTTTTTGTTGTTGTTTTTTGCAGTCCTACAGAATTACATTTTCAAAAGCATCCTGCATTAATATAGAGACGGCCTCACTCTCACACCAGGTGGCTCAGCCATTGATGACATGAAGACAATCAGTTGCATGGATGAAGTTATGTTGGATAACAATTTCTGAAGCAGCACCAATGACAGAATAATCTGCCCCACGTGGAGCCCGTTAGGGCTAATTCATCCCTGTCCCAACATGTTGTTTTGAACCAAAATGTTCAAAATCAGGCTCAGATTATTAAGAAGATGACAACATTTATACACTATGGTCATTGCCATTGAGGGTCAGCTTCTGGAATTAGAAGCCTATCCTGCTGCTGACACAAAGTTCTGATGTGCATATTGTACTAACAGTCACGCGTATTGGAAACTGACAACTGCAGGGGTTTTCTGTACTGGTGCCATTTGTATTTCAACTACAGCCCATCTAGTTTCTCACTGATAAGGGGTTAAAGGCCCCATTTAAATTAGGAAAATGTTTAATTTGTTCCATATGGTGCAGTTGTTTTGCTCTAGAATTACTCCAGTTTTGAGTTTGTGCATATGGCCATACACATCACCCTAGCAGCTGTAAAAATTATTTTGGACTCTTTGACTGCCAGAGAGGTATCCAACGCAAAAGGTTTACCCCTTGTTTCCATTAGACATTTCCCATTCTTTGCTCCACAATGCATTTCAAATGTCTTGTGAAGGAAACCAGAACACTTGTTTATAGCTCATTACACAGTGGTATAATTTCAGCAACAATGGCAATATTATGTAACACACTGGGAGTTATACTTACGTGCAGGAGAGTCACAAGATTTTAGATCTTATTTTTTAGAGGAATTATATCTGTAAACCCCCTTGTATGAGGTCTGATTTTTCCATGACTTGTTCATGAAATGTGTGTCCCTGAATGGCAGAAAGTAAATATGGTCATCCTAGGTCCAGCAAGCTCAGAAAAGGTGTTATAAAAGGAATGCCATGGTCTGTGTGTTTCAGCCTGCAGATCGAGTACTAGTTTTGGTCCCCACAATAGAAAATTAATTCCTGGCACCATGGCATGGACCACATGAGGTTATTGAAAGGGTTGGGGAGGTAAATTACAAAGTCAGGCAGCCAGGTAAGGAAGAAGAAATTTACCACGTAAACTTACTTAAGCCATGGAAAGAAAGGGACACTCTACCCTTCCTATTATGGATAAAAGAAACCCAGAAGTTATCACACCAGAAACCCTGTCTATACACCAGACACGGGAAGTCTAAAACTTTTTAAGATTAAACGAAGATGTAGAACTCACATTATTAAACATGACATGATAGCAGAGGCAGGGAAACGGCTTAATCTTAAAGGGATAGTAATGTTTCACAATAAAAGCAACTCCAGTTAATCTTCAATATATTTGGGCCATGGAGAGTGTTATTTCAATACTGTCAGAGTTGTAGTTCAGGAGTAATTGAATGATAAAGTATCCCCCTCCAGCCCCTTTTACTGATGTAACACTACTCACCTCAGAGCAGCAAGACTGTCCGGATGGATCACAGAGAGGGACAATCTTCAGTGAGCACAAGGAAAAAGCTGAAAAACCTCAAGGGGGCAGGGTTTTCCTTATGATCACAGTAAGAAGATTGTCCCTTGCTGTGATCTGTCCAGTCAAGAGACCAGATTCCATATCTGAGGGAATCTAGATAAAAGGGGCAGGAGGGGGATACTTTATCGTTCAATTACTCTTGAACTACAACTCTGGAAGTATTGAAATACCACGCTCTATGGCCCAAATGCTATGAAGATTAAATGGAGCTACTTTTTTTGTGAAACATTACTATCCTTTAAAACCTTATAGAATACCTGAAGCTCATAGACAGGCTATTAGAGAAGAGGATAAGAAAATGTTAGACCTTGGGGTAACTGAAGAATCCCGAAGTGACTGGACTAGCTGAAAGCAAAATGAAAAAAACAGAACCACTTTTCATTGGCACTCTATCATTCCCCCGCTTTATAGTGTGCTAGTGTAAAAGCCCGTGTACACAGGTCAAGGTCTGGGTGATGTTAACCCTTGGAGTGCCAGAGGGGTACGCAACGCACAGGGTTAAGAGGCCTGTCCTACTCTGCTTCCTGCCGCTGACGCAGTCATGCTCTGTAGAGACTAGCCGAAAGCACAGAATGGTCCGAGCATAGAACTCCCAACATTCTGTGCCCCCAGCACAGAATGCTCCCAGCATCCCTACACCTCCCAGCATTCCGTGCTCCCAGCACAGAACTCTCAGCATCCCTACACCTCCCAGCATTCCGTGCTCCCAGCACAGAACTCTCAGCATTCCTATACCTCCCAGCATTCCGTGCGTTCGGGCAGTCTACACTGCACATGACGGATTCTGACAAACATCCTAGTGAATTATTATATAGGATAAGCTAGACTTATAGCCACATTATTTATGCTGTTATCTGAGTAATAACTGTGATTTCTTAAGTACTTTTTTAGGTGAAAACATGTGACAAATCATAATCTTTATTCGTAGTCCAAAAATAATAAAATAAAAAAGTGTGACTGTGATTTTCACCTAAAAAAGGTACTTAAGAAATCACAGTTATTAATCAGATAACAGTCTATAAGTCTATCTTATATAGTATAAAGGGGGGAATGATAGAGTGCCAATGAAAAGTAGTTCTGTTTTTTCTTTTTGTTTTCAACTAGTTGACTTAAAACTACTACTAGGCACGTGCACTTAGTTTTGTGAGTACCCAGATATATATTGTATTGGTGGTGTCATTATATCTATTGTTTGGCGTGACTGGAATAGCCCTATTGTACTTGTACCAAAGCCTGATGGCACAGTCAGCTTTTGCAATGATTATCTTAAGTTGAATGCTTTTTCAAAATGTGTTTCATACCACATGCCAAGAGTTGATGAGCTAGCTGAAAAGCTTGGGAAAGCCTGGTATCTTACCACAGTTGATGTAACCAAGGGTTAATGGTAGGTCCCAATTACAGCGCAGGCAAAAGAAAAAAATGCCTTTTCTACCCCTGATGGTCTTTTCCAATATAAAGTTCTTCCTTTTGATCTACACGGGGATTCTGCTACATTCCAGAGAATGATGAACACAATATTAAAGCCACATACGCATTATGCTGTTGCATACATCGATGATGTAAAACATAGTACAGATTGGGAGTTTCACCTTCCAAAAGTACAAGCTGTGCTAAGCTTATCCTATTAAATGTACTATTGGTATACCTGGGAACTCTTCGGTGTTGCCCCGGAGACTCTGGATTTCAAACTGAATTACTGGGTCTCCGGGGCAGTGTGTGAATCTCCGGGTGGGCAGAGTTTAAGTAGAAACTCTGCCCACTTGTGCTCCATCCCGCCCGGTTCCTCCCACTCCCGCCCTCTTACCCTCCATTCCGAGGTATTTTGCAGTTGTTGGGTTTTTTTTGTCCCGCCCCCCTCACGACTAAGCCACGCCCCTTTTATGACCCAATTCATGTCATTTTCCTCCCCAGTAGGCACTGACAGGGTTACCCTCCAGGTAGCCCTGCTTCAAAAGTTCCCAGGTATGACTATTGGTCTAGAGGCAGCTATATATTTAGGCTATTCAATTGGTAGGTTAAAAGCGAAAACCCAACTTGCAAAAATTGAAGCAATATGAAACTGGTCTCACCCGCTCACTAAGAAACAGGTGAGAACTTTTTTTGGGCTTAAATGGATATTACTGGACATTTATCTCCAACTTTGCTACCATTGCAGGTCCCTTGGCTGACTTTACAAAAGCAAAGGCTCCTGTGATGGTTAAAGGGACAGTAGTGTCCCAGAAAAATTATTTATCGTTTTGTAGTATTTAAAAAGTTCAGCTAAATGCAACAAATCCTATCTCTCTAACCGCTAAGGTTTGAGAGAAATTCCAATTCAAAGTTCCCCCTCCCTCCCCTTTCCTTCATGTCAGTGCTGTGCTGAATGCAGGGGACCAACTGGCGGCTCTGCAGCAGAGCCGCAATTGTGTTATTTAAAAAGAATGACTTCATTGGAAAGGTCTACAAAGTGTGCTTGCAAACCAGGCCAATGAAGTCATTCTTTTTAAATAAAGCGATTGCAGCTCTGCTGAAGAGCCTCCTCTCGTCGGCCGACACTGATCTCCTGCTTTCAGCTTTACAGCAGGAAGCGGCAAACTTTAAATACAAATATCTCTAAAACCATATCTGTTTGAGAGATAGGATTTGTTGCATTTAGTTGAACTTTTTAAGCACTACAAAATGATAAATATTTTTTCTTGGACATTATACTTTAAATGGTCCCCTGAAGTTGCATTCAGAAAATTGAAAGAGGGCATATGTAGTCAATTGGTGCTGGTAACCCATGATTTCTCCAGGGACTTTATTTTACAGACTGATGCATCAAGAACAGTATGAAAGCGGAACTTTCAAATAATAGAAAGTTACCATGCATTCATTAAATGCATGGTGACTAGCTTGAAAATAGATGTCTTACCATAAAAAAATACTTGTGTCTAAAGAAATCCGTCCAGTTTGGAGACCAGAACTGAGGCTAGAGTGCAGACATCTTGTCTGTGCGCTGCGCCGTCAGTCCCAGTCTCCACAGAGTAGACTGATTTGTACCATATGGTCACAGGAAGAGACTGACGGCACAGGCGCACAGACCGCACTAACCTGCCCATCAGTCCCGAAACTGGACGGATTCCTTTAGACACAGCTAGAGGAATGCATGGCGACTGGCTATTATCTGAACGTTCCGCTTTAAAGGATGGAGGCTGGGTAGCCCATGCCATTGGTGTGTGACTTTCTGCATGCAGATCTTTCAGACACAATAACACAACACTGCAAATGTTTTAAATAAACTGCAGTAGGTGATAGCAAATTGGCTTCAATCCAGCTCCTTGAAATTTGGCTTTGTATCTGCTGGCAATGGCCCCAAAATAATAGCTGCCTTCTGAATGGCGTGTAGTGCACGTACCCTGCTTCGCCCATGACCTAAATCAGGTTGTGACTTGATTCAGTTCAGAATCTGGAACCCTCACAGAAACATTAAATATCACCCACAAAACCTGTGCACATTTTAACCAGTTCTAAAGTTTTAACAATACATTATATTCCATACAAGAAAGTAACCACCTGACCCCCCCCAGCTTAAAACGAAGGCCCCTACCATGTGGACTTTCATATTGGAACATTTGTATAATCAGAAAAGACCATTAGAGAATATACAATGCATAACTGTAAGGCTTTATAGTAACAGTAACAATTAATATAAGACTGTGGGGTTGTCACCGTGCAGGTTAGTCAGGCCAAACCATAAATCAGTGAGATACTTCCACTAATAAATTTATTACACAAAAAATAAGAGCATGGCCAATTATTATAATAACTACAGCACAGGCATGAACTAACTGGTGAATGACATGTTATCATGCTTTAAGCAGGATCTTTCCATAATCACAATTAAAAGTGAAGAGGAATATATTCTTTCTAAATTGCTGGACCCCTGAATAAAGCAAAAAAGGCCTGAGGAGCAACAATGAAGTATAGAAACCAGTGAATGTATATAACAAAATCCGTAAAGACTGAGAGGAAGATTGCATTGTGGAGGAAGACAGCGTGAAAGATAGGGGCAAGAAAACATCCAAACAGCATAGTAAAAAATAAGTAAGCAAAAGGTTCATATAAAGAATTTAATGTGCTTCTGGGGAGGCAGACCAACATTTGTGGTGGTGCTGGAACTGGCACCTCTCTATTGCACTTGCTCCCAGAATATCGGTTGGTAACTGATGCCCATGAACACAGTCTGCCTCCTAGGAATGGCTGCATGTGAGATGGTTAAATCATACTTGCAGGATAACTATATTCTTGTATGAAACAATGACCCTCTTGATTATCAGAAAAAGACCAGTGTGCATAACCAGCACTGACGCATATTGCTGTTGTCTACCAGCAAACGTGCAATCACAGCAAGTTCTCTATGCAGCTGTTTACATAGTCACTGATTGTAGGGATTGTCCATCCCATAGTAGTTTTGGTGTGTTTTAACCCTTTGAGTGCCAAAGGGGTCCTGTATCCCTCTGGAACTCAGAGGGTTAAAGGGGATGTATTACCCTTATACAAGCTAGCCTGAATAGTTAGATTATATAGCAGATATGTGTAAAAGCTTATTAATTTCTTTTTTTTTAAGCTCAATTTGGTTGAAAATGAAGGAATAAACACTGTCCTGCACCTACTTCTGGATAGACTGCAGTTACCTGCTCTGTAACTGCAGCCCATCACTCTGCCCCTGCTCCCCTCCCTCTATCCAGCTTCATCCAATGACGGAGGCTTCTGCCTGTAAGTTGGAGCGCTCTCATTGGCTAGATATCGATCTCTGCCAATGAGACTGCTCCAGCTTACAGGCAAAAAGCCTCCATCATTAGAGGAGGCTGGATAGAGGGACTGGGGCAGAGGCAGAATGACAGACTATCTAGCCAATAAGACCGCCCCAACTTACATGCAGAAGCCTCTGTCATTGGAGGAGGCTGCATATAGGGAGGAGAGCAGAGGCAGAGTGATGGACTGCGGTTATAGAGCAGGTAACCCCAGTCTATCCAGACGTAGGTGCAGGGCAGCATTTATTCCTTCATTTTCAACCAAATAGATCTTTAAAAAGATAAATTAATACACTTTTGCTCATATTCGCTATATAATCTAACTATTCAGGCTAACTTGTATAGGGATGATACATCCCCTTTAAATAATAAACCAGCAGGTACAGCAATAGATTCATTACCACATTTCAGACCATGGATGTATTGAATTATAAAAAAAAGTATATCCTGCAATAAATTCACAATTAACTCTTTGAGTGCCGGGAAGGCATCCAACACATTGCACTAATAGGGATGAACAACTATCAACAGTAGGAGCACCCTTGTTTTACTCAGCAGGTTATCCTCTACAATATATATATATCTTTTTTTCAATATTGTTTTACTCTCCCTTTAAAGGGATAGTAATACTTAAAATGTAAAAAAAAAATACGTTGTAGGGTTTATCCCCCTGAGTAAAACAAGAGTACTCCCACTGCTGAAAGCTGTTTCATTCAAAAGTTATTAATTTTCAAAGATGAATTTTTTAGGTGCAATATCACAGTGGCCTGAAATTGTACAGTGGCGCTGTTGCTACACGATCCTATGGACAGCTCTGGTCCCAGGACCATAAATCTCCATAGGATCGTGTAGCAACAGCACCACTGTACAATTTCAGGCCACTGTGATATTGCACCTAAAAAAATTCAACTTTGAAAATTAATAACTTTTAAATGAAACACCTTACAGCAGTGGGAGTACTCTTGTTTTACTCAGGGGGATAACCCCTACAACATAATTTTTTTACATTTTAAGTATTATCTCTCAAACCTTTATGGTTTGAGAGAGATTCACAAACAAAGTTTCCCCTCCTGCCCCTTTTACCTAGTGTAAGCCATCTCTTCTCAGATGTGAAATGCAGTCCATAGACCAGAGAGATAACAGAAGGGGACAATCTTCTTCCTATAAAAACAATGAAAGCCCTGCTCCCCTTGACAAGTTTTTCAGGTTTTTCCCTTATCTTAATTGAAGATTGTCCCTCTCTGCAGTCTACCTGGGCACCTCCCTTCTGCTCTGGCTGAGCAGTGTTACATCAGTAAAAGGAACAGGAGGGGGAAACTTTGTCATTGAATTACTCTTGAACTACAACTCTGACAGAATTGAAATAACACTCTCCAAAGTCCAAATACTATGATGATTCATTAGAGCTGATTTTATTGTGAAGCATTATTATCCCTTTAATGGTATAACAACCCATGAGGGTCCAGGACCGTCATGGGTCCTTAAAGAGTTAAAAAGAATAACTTCACTGGAAAGGTCTACAAAGTGTGCCTGGTTTGAAAGCACACTTTGTAGACCATTCCAAAGAAGTAGTTCATTTTAAATAGAGCGTTTTCGGCTTTGCTGAGGAGCGTCCTCGAGTCACACAACTCGAATCTCCTGCTGTCAACTTTACAACTGACGTCAGGAGAAGGGAAGGGAGTGGGGGACTTTCAAAGTGAATATCTCTCAATCCATATCGGTTGGAGAGATGGGATTTGTGGCATATAGGTGTTTTTTTTCATCTACAAAACTAGAATAATTTTTTATGGGACATTACTGTCCCTTTAAGATTATTCGAAGTTTGTTTGGAAAACAATTCAGCGGAAATCTACTTAACCCCTTAAGGACCCATGACGGTCCTGCACCGTCATGGGTTGTTATACCCTTAACGACCCATGACGGTCCAGGACCGTCATGGCTTAAAATGATAGCAGCGTGCCTCCGTGCATGCTGCTATCATTAAATCCAGGCTGAGACTGAGCGCTCCGAGACCGGGGCATTCAGTCTCAGCCCTTCTTCCTTCTTCCGGTTCATGCGATCGCCGTATCAGCGATCACATGTACCAGCATAGTGACAGACAGAGGCAGCATGCAAAGCATGCTGTCTGTGCCTGTCTCGTCTGCCTCTGTCTCCCTTGCTCTCAAAGTAAGGGAGACAGAAGTAGACGGGAGACACCTAATGGTTAAAAAAAATATAGCATTTGGGGGTATTAACCCCTTCACTGCTGGTGCAAGAGGCTGGCTAAATGCAGGTCAATTTTTGACCTGCAATTTTACACTTTTTTTTTTTTTTTTAAAAACACAACACACTTTTTTTTTTTTTACAAAAACATATTTTTATTAAAAAAAAATATATATAATTAAACCATATTGCAAGTGTGATTGTTGTGGAGCCATGTAATACACTTATATACACCACCAAATGCCAGGGACAAAAAAGTGTCAAAATAGGGTGGGAAAAAGGGACATGGAGATTTTCACCCAGGGGGGACAGTGGCCACTTTAAACTGTGCATTTTGTAGGTATGACTGACCGGTCATACCTTTCATGCAGTCTCCATAAAAATGTAACCCTTTGTGGCCAATTGATCCCAAGAGAAAAATCAAAAATGGTGTTTTTTTTACATTTTTTTACCTTTTTTTTTAATTTTAATAAAGTGAATGATGGGTTATCCGTATCAGTGGGGTATCAAATGAAAGCCCTATTTATGCTTAAAAAACAGATATAATTTATGGGGGTTGAATAAAAGCTTAAGAGGGAAAACACTGTTGAACAAAGACATAGTCAAAAAGGTCAGAATTGCTCCGGTCCTTAAGGGAAAACGACCTCAGATTTTCCCGGTCCTTAAGGGGTTAAATCTGGGAATGTCTCCAACACATTGAGAACCATCTCAGGCATTCAGAAGGGTTTATACTGAATTAAGTTAATAATATTAACAGTTTAAGAGGCTAATTTGCAGGACATATTTGAAAAAGAGAAAAATCTCAATGTATTCTTCCTGGTAAAATATTTTATAAATACATTTAAAGGGACACAAACACCTCCTAATAGTAACCGCCTAGTTATCGTACTATGGCCAGAAAATCACAATGGCCCATATAAATTTTGCTCTTGCTGCTTTAATGAAGAGATGACATCATCAATCAGTTCTAGATGACACATCCATGGAGGCAGACATTGTGCATCATAATCTTCTGCAGCTTGTGCATTCTGGTTCAGTTTGGAAAAAAGCATAAAACAGAAAGAAAAAAATGTGTATGGACTAAACTGGTGTGCTAAGCATTGCTTTGCAATGATTTGTTCAACCCTCTGTCCATTAACTGGTTAAAATAAAACAAAACAATGACTGCTTCTCACTGTTTGATGCTGGATTGTTATCACCAATAGGTCAGCAGGAAAGTGGACTGGGAGTGTGAATCCTGAGCCCCCACCTCTTGGGCTTCCTCAGGAAGTGAAATACTACACTGAGCATCCATGCAGGCTGTGTGTGCAAGCGATGAAGGTTTGGTTGAGAGACACAGCTTTCTGAGTTAAGTTCCAGTTCTCTGTCAACTGGAGGGGGGTATTTGACCCCTCCCAAATGGCTGACAGGATTTGTTTTGGGGATTTTTGATGCTGGTTCCCCTGGGAAAAGCACTGTGATAACACGATTATTACCTTTTAACTATTATTTGCAGGTTACATACCTCCCAACTGTCCCTCTTTAGGAGGGAAAGTCCCTCTTTGAGACCCACATCCCTCTGTCCATCTATCCCATCCTTGTGTCCCTTGTTTTAGTGTGTATAGAAGTGTATCACCCTGGTGTCCCTGTGTTTAGGGGAAAAGACTGTGTGATGTGTGTATATAAGTGTATCACCCTGATGTCCCTGTGTTTAGGAGATCAGACTGTGTGGTGTGTATATAAGTGTATCACCCTGGTGTCCCTGTGTTTAGGAGATCAGACTGTGTGGTGTGTATAGAAGTGTATCACCCTGGTGTCTCTTTGTGTAGAAGATCAGACTGTGTGGTGTGTATAGAAGTGTATCACCCTGGTGTCCCTGTGTTTAGGAGATCAGATTGTGTGGTGTGTATTGAAGTGTATCACCCTGGTGTCCCTGTGTTTAGGAGATCAGACTGTGTGGTGTGTATAGAAGTGTATCACCCTGGTGTCCCTGTGTTTAGGAGATCAGACTGTGTGGTGTGTATTGAAGTGTATCACTCTGGTGTCCCTGTATTTAGGAGATCAGACTGTGTGGTGTGTATAGAAGTGTATCACCCTGGTGTCCCTGTGTTTAGAAGATCAGACTGTGTGGTGTGTATTGAAGTGTATCACCCTGGTGTTCCTGCGTTTAGGAGATCAGACTGTGTGGTGTGTATATAAGTGTATCATCCTGGTATCCCTGTGTTTAGGAGATCAGACTGTGTGGTGTGTATTGAAGTGTATCACTCTGGTGTCCCTGTGTTTAGGAGATCAGACTGTGTAGTGTGTATAGAAGTGTATCACGCTGGTGCCCCTGCGTTTAGGAGATCATACTGTGTGGTGTGTATATAAGTGTATCACCCTGGTGTCCCTGTGTTTAGGAGATCAGACTGTGTGGTGTGTATATAAGTGTATCACCCTGGTGCCCCTGTGTTTAGGAGATCAGACTGTATGATGTGTATATAAGTGTATCACTCTGGTGTCCCTGTGTTCAGGAGATCAGACTGTGTGGTGTGTATAGAAGTGTATCACCCTGGTGTGCCTGTGTTTAGGAGATCAGACTGTGTGGTGTGTATAGAAGTGTATCACTCTGGTGTCCCTGTGTTCAGGAGATCAGACTGTGTGGTGTGTATAGAAGTGTATCACGCTGGTGCCCCTGTGTTTAGGAGATCAGACTGTGTGGTGTGTATATAAGTGTATCACCCTGGTGTCCCTGTGTTTAGGAGATCAGACTGTGTGATGTGTATTGAAGTGTATCACTCTGGTGTCCCTGTGTTTAGGAGATCAGACTGTGTAGTGTGTATAGAAGTGTATCACGCTGGTGCCCCTGCGTTTAGAAGATCATACTGTGTGGTGTGTATATAAGTGTATCACCCTGGTGTCCCTGTGTTTAGGAGATCAGACTGTGTGGTGTGTATATAAGTGTATCACCCTGGTGTCCCTGTGTTTAGGAGATCAGACTCTGTGATGTGTATATAAGTGTATCACTCTGGTGTCCCTGTGTTCAGGAGATCAGACTGTGTGGTGTGTATAGAAGTGTATCACGCTGGTGCCCCTGTGTTTAGGAGATCAGACTGTGTGGTGTGTATATAAGTGTATCACCCTGGTGTCCCTGTGTTTAGGAGATCAGACTGTGTGATGTGTATATAAGTGTATCACCCTGGTGTCCCTGTGTTTAGGAGATCAGACTGTGTGATGTGTATATAAGTGTATCACTCTGGTGTCCCTGTGTTCAGGAGATCAGACTGTGTGGTGTGTATATAAGTGTATCACCCTGGTGTCCCTGTGTTTAGGAGATCAGACTGTGTTGTGTATATAAAAGTGTATCACCCTGGTGTTCCTGTGTTTAGGAGATCAGACTGTGTGATGTGTATATAAGTGTATCACTCTAGTGTCCCTGTGTTCAGGAGATCAGACTGTGTGGTGTGTATAGAAGTGTATCACCCTGGTGTCCCTATGTTTAGGAGATAACACTGTGTGGTGATATGTATATAAGTGTATCACATTACTCCACAGCAATAAAACACACATTAATGTTTGTGTAAATGTCAGTAAACATGTTTTTAAATTAGTCTTGCTCTAAATAATGTATTCAGTTAAACAAAGAAGTCTTAACAGATCGTGAAATAACCTAAAAATGTTTGGTAATGCCCCACCCCCAGCAACACTGACTAAGACAAGAGTGTCCCTCTTTGGCCATTTGAAATGTTGAGAGGTATGAGGTTATATGGAAGGGAACTCCTGGAGGGGTGAAGGGTTAAAATTGTTTAAGAAACAAACTTGAAAATGAACATGCAATACACTCAACTAGCATCCCAAGCATAGATCTGAGGGGATTTTCATACCAACCTCCTGCAGAGACTCCAGCAGGCGTCCAGTCTTCAGCTGAAGGAGATTACCAATGAAGGGCAGAGGGGTCGGACCAGGTGGCAAGTTTCTCCTCCTGTACATGTTGTCCCAGGTGTAAAAGCACAGGATGCAGGAGACCAGGAAAATCAGGAACAGAATCAGAAGCTCCATGTTCAGTCCAAGTGAAGACAATGTGAGATCTGATCTGTAGACTGTTATTTGTGTGCCAGGGATCCTCGAGATGATGAAATCATGTGCATATGAAAGCACTTGGCACATGAACTGGAATGGAAAGGTTGGGTGTGAAGACCTGAGCAAACTGTACCGATCTGGAGCTGCCTTTGTATATAAAAAAAATCTATCACTCACAAAAATGTAGGCAAATACCAAGCACACACATATATGTACACACTCACACATACACAGACAAATACTTACTTTAAAACACACACATCAGGGGCGTTGCTAAGTTCCTAGAGCCCTTGGCAAAATTCAACAGAGCTGTAGTGGGAACTGGGATATCCTTACATAACGTTACTGTTTAATTTAATAATTTCATTTGAAGGCAGCTGTTTTGTGTCTGAAACAAGACTGGCGAATCACAGTGAGTCCAGCTGGGACATAAAGGGACCGCTGGAAGTCTGGGAGTCAAATAAACACAAACAAATAAACAAAAAACACACATATATACTGTCTGACATCTCAGCCTTATTCTACTGTCCATTGGTAGTCGTAGAACCCCACATATGATACAAAAGAAAAGCAGCGCATGAATGATCTTCTAAGTGTTGTATTTTAAGAACTTTGGAGTCAACACCAAGGACCCAGTGCTCTTAAAATGTTATAAGGCTACCATGGATCACCTCTCAATCATATACGCTCTCCTGGTATAAATCCCAGGATTGTTACCCACTTCAATTCTCCTCCTGTGTTCCTAGATCACTGCTTTCACTAGTAAGATATCTAGGACTTTGTTTTAGTCTAACAGTGAATATAGTCCAAGTAGACTCACAGATGCACAGTGTCCTTCTTCCAAAACCGAGGTAGTGAGAGCAGATTTATAACGCGCGGGGCTATAGTATGGCAAATAATATCAAAGATTTATTCCAATACACTTACAAATATAAAAAAAAAATTAAAAACCAATGCAATACTTGTTACAATTGATCTAAGGGTTTAGAAACAGCTGTTACTTCATCAGGAGCTAAATAATAAGTGTAGAACCACATAAACTGTCTGTCCCCCCCATCCTTGTTATACTGTCCACTGGCAAATATAGAACCTCATATATACCACACACCAGCCTTGTTCCACTACCCACTGGTAGCCTTAAAATCACATATTCATTGTCTGACTCCCCAGCCTTGTTCCACTGTCCAGTGGAGTAGCAGAAAATGTAGGCCCTCTGTGCAAACTCTTTTGAAGGGGTCCTACTAAGCATCTTCATTCAAATTATGACTTCCCCCACATTTACACTCCACTCACACAATAATGTTTCTTTGATAAATAAGGTAAAGCTGTTTTTCTCCACTCCTGTCTTGATAAATATGCCCCTATAAACAAATTTAGACTATTTTCCATGTGTTGTTCTTTGGCTGCATCATCTAGAATAGAGTTAAGGTAATACTGTGCAAATCGGGTACATCTACTGCAGTTAGGACACGGATAAGTACAGACAGTGAATCCTCTTACACACACACATGATTACTTGTAGGCTGGGCTTTTAGAGCACTGCAGTCAAAATGTGGCTCTTCAGCTGTTAAGATTACAACTCCAAACACCCTGTGCTATTCATAGACCTGATGGGGGCACAGACCCTGTACCTGTACTGCAGTCAGGCTGGGAAGAAGCGGTGGAGCTCCACATTTTAGGCACTGTGGCATCAGCTGTTGGGCAGCCTTAACCCTTTGATTATGAGAGATAGGTATGAATTGCAATGCACTGGATTCATTTTTGGCACTCAAAAGATTAATCCAAGGGCCCATAATGTAACAACACCCATTCCCTTTCTTCTTTTATTTACATTGTGAATTTTCTGTAGGTAGTGGTATGTCCCATGCTATGCCCTGTCTATATTCGGGCTGCCCACAAGCACACTCGGTGCTTCATCCCCCGCCCAGTGACGCCCCTGACACACATACAGACAGAAGTAAACATGCACACAGATACATGCACACAAAGTGTACTTTCATGCACATACATATTGACAAACGAAGCGTAACTAATATAATTTTCTAAAATCAGCAAAGGTGTCAAAACTATGTCTCATGGATGTCAAGTTTGATTAATGGTATTTAATTTAATGTCATTACCACACCCTATAATTTTATATCTCCATATTACCTCTCCCTGTATCTCCTGCTGTTCCTTTATATATGATTGTCACAGGAACCCCAGAGACTGGACATTTTTGGGCCCAAAGAGACTGACAAACATGGACTGCTGACTTGCTTCCAAGGAACTGGGCCGTTAGGGGTTACTTATTTGAGTTTAGCTAAAGTTGCTTTCAAAGTGTATTGTAGCCACTCAAGCCAGTGTATTGTGGACTGTACTGAGACCCCCTGCTGTGTGTTAATTCATTCAAGCCCTCAAGTCTTTGTGTCCACTGTCTGAGTTCAGCAACCCTTTTGTGTTTGAAATGTAATCATGTCTGAGTCATTGTATTTGCTAGACCATCTGCTATTGGCCTTTTGTCTTACATGTTGTGATTGAATTATGTTCCTATTGTATCTGGTTGGCCATGTATTTCAATGTAAGGTTTGAGTATAAATATGTGTGGTTTGTTCCAATAAAGGAGTTCTTGTCTTACCTACACTGGTGTTGTCTGGTTGGGTAAGTTTGCTGTATTCAGAGTGTGTTCCTGGTTACCCTGACACTAGTTTTTCCTGGTTTGGGGTATATTGAGGTATGCTGTTGGATGTCCATCTGGCTCATAGCAAGGCTGGGTGTCCGCTGGTACCGTCACAATGATCTCCTGTTTTTCCATATAAACCCTACTTTTAAGTCATATTAAATCCTCCATTATATCTCCTCCTATTGCTCCATAAATAAAGCCTCCCTATAGCTCCTCCCATTGTTCCATATAATTCACCCTATACCTCCTCCTATTGTTCCATATAACTCATCCATATAGCTCCTCCCATTGTTCCATATAACTCACCCTATAGCTCCTCCTATTGTTCCATATAACTCACCCTATACCTCCTCCTATTGTTCCATATAACTGCTCCCTATAACTTGTCCTATTGCTCCATATAACTCCTCCTATGAGCTCAATTTAAAGGAGTCTGGTAAAGCATGTGGTAGGGCCAAATTGACTACCTACCCACAGAATAAAATGTCAAAGTCAGTATTCAATTGCCCTACCAGCTAAAAGCACAGCAGACGTTAGGACACAGAAACGGTCATGTAAGTTGTGGCCAAATGTCCGTTTTGTGTGTTAAGTTCCCAAAAAGCAGGGGTGCTTGCAGCTGATTGGCTGGGAGTCCCAGAGCGTTATGCAACACGCTGTTCTGCAATGCGTTGCTTACCCATCTGGCACTCAGCGGGTTAAACTATGCATGGATGTGCAGGTTATTTATATTTATTAAAGGCTATCTCTTTTTGTAACTGAAAAGAAGAGATAAGAAAGAAGAGAAAATAAGAAGATAGAAGATGGACAGTAGATGATCAGGGTGCTGAAGACATCAGGATTAATAGTAAAAACTGGGTCTTACATTTTCTGTGATAAAGTGAGTCCTTTATTGGATCTTAATGGCTAATGCAGTCAATTGAATGGTATCTTGTGGCATTTATTTTATTTTGAATGGACTAAAACACATTAGCGTCCACCGGGGGGGGGTTTGCTGGCATTTTTTCATAGCACAGGTAATTGAATAGCTTACTGTGCTTGAAAAAATTACATTGCTTGATTTTTTTTGGTGTAGGACCTCTTTAAATAGAGCCCTATAGATCTTCCTATTGCTGTATATAAGACATCTGAATAACCCCCTCCCTTTTCTTCCTATAACTCCTCCTTTGCTCCATATAACTTCTCCATATAACTCCTCATGTTACTTCATATCACCCCACGCTATAACTCCTCCTATTGCTCCATATAATGCCTCCCTATAACTCCTCCTATTGCTCCATATAATGCCTCCATATAACTCCTCCTATTGCTCTATATAACTTCTTCCTATAGCTCCATCTATTGATCCTTATAACTCCTCCCTATAACTCCTCCTATTGCTCCATATAACTCCTCTCAATAATGCCTCCTATTGTCACATATAAACCCTCACTTTAAAGGGATAGTAATACTTAAATATTACTAATCCCCATATTGTAGGCATGTTAAAATGAATTTAATTGTCCCCAGTGTTATCTCTCAAACCTTTATAGTTTGAGAGATAACTGCCCTCAAAGTTCCCCCTCCCTCTCCCTTCCCTGAAGTCAGCGTTGTAGCTGACTGCAGGGATATCCGGTCTTACTTGCATCAGGCGGTTCTGCAGCAGAGCCGAGATCGAGTTAGTAAAAAATAATTATTTCACTGAAATGCTCTTCTACATGTGCTTGCAAACCAAGCACAAACCAAGCACATGTAGAAGACAGTTTCAGTAAAATAATTCTTTTTTACTAACGTGATCTCATCTCTGCTGCAGAACCGCCTGACTGTCATACAACAGATTTCCCCTGCATTCAGCTACAACGCTGATTTCAGGGAAGGGGGAGGGGGAACTTTGCAGGGGGTTATCTCTCAAACCATAAAGGCTTGAGAGATGACACTGGGGGCAATTAACCCCTAGAGTGTCAGCTACTTACGCCGTATGAGTGGACACAGCTGTACCTGCTGTGCCACGCTCGTACGGCGTAAGAGTGAAATGCGGTCACTGCATGAGCCGGTATAACCGGCATGCAGCGGCCGCATTAAAAAAAAACAAAAACCCTGGCACTCATGGGGAGGAATGAGGATCACTCCTCATGCCTCCCCAGTTATTGATCTCCCAGCCGATTGGGCTGGGAGATCAATAAACACAAAAGAGAAACGGAGTTTCTCCTTCTCCCTCTCTCCTACCCGAACTTCCGGGTAGGAGTGGGCGGGACCGGGGGAAGCCTCCCAACGTCATCGGTGAAATGGTCACCGATGACGTTAGGGAAGTTTTCCCGGTCCCGCCCACTCCTACCGGTGGTAGGAGAGAAGGGCAGGAGAGCTTTTGCTCTCCTGCGGTCGCCTCATTGATCTCCCAGCCTATCGGCTGGGAGATCAATGACTGGGGGGACACCAGGAGGGGTCCTGATGTCCCCCACGAGGTCTGAAAAGTATAAAAAAAAATAAAAAATAAAAAAAAATAATAAAAGTAACCCTGTGAGTGCCGCAGGGGTCCCCAGCACATTGCAAAGCACTCACAGGGTCAATTCTTTGGGGGGGATTTTTTTTAAAGACCTCATTGGGGGGATCAGGGGGGATCCTGATGCCCCTCAATGAGGTCTATAATTGCAAAAAAAAAAAAAAAATTTAACCCTGTGTGTGCCACAGGTGGGGGTCCAATGCACCCCCCCTCCTGTGGCACACACAGGGCTTTTATCATTATTTTGTTACTAGAGATTGTTGGGGGGCCATCAGGATTGGTCCTGATGGCCCCCCAACAAGCTCTGATTACAAAGTAATGATAAAAAAAATTAACCCTCTGAGTGCCACAAGGGTCCAATGCATTGCTTTGCAATGCGCTGGAGACCCCTGTGGCACTCACAGGGACACTTTTTTTGATAACTTTTTTTTTTTTTTGTTGGTAAGACCTCATTGGGGGGATCAGGGGGGTTCGTATACCCCTCAATGAGATCTATAATAAAAAAAGTAAATAAAAAAAAATTAACCCTGTGTGTGCCACGGGGGGCAATGCAGCCCCCCTTCTGCGGCACACACAGGGCTTTTATCATTACTTTGTTATCAGAGATTGTTTGGGGGGGTCATCAGGATTGGTCCTGATGGCCCCCCAACAAGCTCTGATTACCAAGTAATGATAGAAAAAAAATTAACCCTCTGAGTGCCACAAGGATCCAATGCATTGCTTTGCAATGCGCTGGAGACCCCTGTGGCACTCACAGGGTCACTCCGTTTGTGGATATATATATTTTTTTTTACTAAGACCTCATTGGGGAGGGATCAGGGGGTCCTGATGCCCCTCAATGAGGTATATAATTAAAAAAAAAATACATTTAAAAAAATTTAACCCTGTGTGCGCCACTGGGAGAGGGGTTCAATGCAGACCCCCTTCCTGTGGCACACACAGGACTTTTTATCATTACTTTGTGATCAGAGCTTGTTTGGTGGCCATCTGAATACAAAGTAATGATAAAAAAATTAACCCTTTGTGTGCCACAGGGGCCCAAAGCATTGCTTTGCAATCCACTGGGCACCCCTGTGGCACCCAAAGGATTATTTTTTTTCCCCTTTTATTTTTTATTTAGACCTCATTGTATGGGTTCTGATGCCCCCAACGAGGTCTACACAAAAATATTGGGGGAAAAGCCCCAAAAAATGCACGTGCCACGGGGGGGTCCAACGCAGTGCTTTGCAATACGTTGGACCCCCTGTAACACACACACACACACACACACACACTTTTTTTTTCATTATTCTGTTTTTAGACCTGGATGGGGGACACCAGGAATGTTCCTGATACCGCCTCCCCAACGAGGTATGAATACAAAATAATAATTAAAAAAAAAAACTCTTTGTGTGCAACAGAGGGTCCAACGCATTGCTTTGCAGTGCATTGGGCACCCTTGTGGCATGCACAAAAAATGCCTCCGATTTCCCCACACACACACGTACCGTATTCCCCTGCCTGGTCCCACATCCAACTGGCAGTCCCATTCCCCAGCCTGCCCCTCAGCCTGTTTCCACTGCCTACTGGTAGACTCAAAGTACCAGTATGCACTAGATTCAGGCTGGGAATCAAACTTTGTATGAGGGGAACATACAGTGCACACTGGTAGTCACAGATCTCCCATACACACTCTCAGACACTGCCCCACCATCTCCACCATCCTTGCTCCTCTGCTCCTACCCACACACACTGCCTAATCCCTCACCCTCCCACACTGTTACACTGGTAGTCACAGGTCCGCGCGTACACTGCCTGACGCCCTAGCTTCTTTCATCTGTTAGCCATAAAATCACACATACACTGTTTGCTTTCCCATTCCTGTTTCACTGGTAGCTACGCTCCTGTCACTCAAATTGGTATGTCAACCCACAGCAGTTGAGTACCATTTTTCTTAGGCTGGCAAGAAGTCCTCCTAGGAAATACCACGCCATTGAACCATTTTAGTATCTGTGAAGTGACTGAAGTGTAAAAGAAATGTTTGTTTGTTTTCCTGTAGCACCACATTCTGGAAATAGTTGTGCCAACTAACTTAGGGATAAAAAGGCAAGTGACCCCTCATTAGATGCGGCATGTTGTCTTCTTTCCAAAATGGTATAGTTTATCTACTTTTTCTTCACTTCTGAAGGTGTTATAGCCATTTTCATACAGGCAAGTCAGGTTTGAGAAAATGTTAGAAACATCAGTTTGTAGTAGGTGTAGTTTTCTACTTCTAGCGCCCCCTAAGGTAGGTCAGCGCATACCAATGGGGTGTCGTTTGACTCCTAAGAGCACTAGCTAACGAATGCAGTTGAAAATTCCATGGTTTTCACAGAGCTCCATACATTTGAAGGGGCAGAAATGTAAGAAAATGCCTTTTTTTCATTAGCGCCACCTCCTGGAAGCATTTGTGCTTACCAGCCTTTGGGTATGAAGGCAAGTGACCCCTCATTAGATGCGGCAGGTTGTTTTCTTTCCAAAATGGCCTTGTTTTCTACCTTTCCTGCATATCTATTATGGTTATAACCATTTTAGTGCAAGCAGATAATTTAAGAAACAAAAGTGTCAGGTTTACGTACGTGTTCCTAGCACCCACATATTGTATGTTAACCCACACAAATGGGCTACCATTTTTCTCATGTTGGTAGCAGGTACTGAATACAGTGGGAAATGTTATGGTTTCCAAAGATTTTAGTATCTTTGAAGTGGTGGAAATGTAAAAAAAACATGTATTTATTCCCATAGCGCCACATTTTGGAAATATTTGTGCATTTCAACCCAGGGGGTAGAAAGGCAAGTGACCCCTCATTTGATGCGGGAGAATGTCTACTTTCCAAAATGGTATACCTTTTATACCTTTCCGTCATGTCTCTAACAGTTATGAACATTTTAGTACAAGCAGCCATTTTCGAAGAAGCAAACAGGTAGGTGTAATTATGCACTTATGGCACCCTTAAGGTATGTCGATTAATTCCAATGGGGTGTCATTTTTCTCCTAAGAGCACTAGCTAATGAATACAGTTGGAAATTCCATGGTTTTCACAGATTTCCATACAGATGAAGGGGCAGAAATGTAAGAAAATGCCATTTTTTTCCTATAGTGCCACCTTCTGGAAGCATTTGGGCACAACAGGCTTGGGGTAAGAAGGCAATTCACCCCTCATTAGATGAGGCAGGTTGTCTTCTTTCAAAAATGGTATGGTTTGTGTAGCCTTTCTTCACTTCTCTAGTTGTTATAACCATTTTTGTACAGACAAGTAATGTTTGAGAAAATGTTAGAAAAATTAGTGGTTGCAATAGGTGTAGTTTGGTACTTGTAGAGCCCACTAAGGTAGGGGAACTCATACCAATGAGGTGTCATTTTTCTCCTAAGAGCACTAGCTAATGAATACAGTTGGAAATTCCATGGTTTTCACAGATTTCCATACAGATGAAGGGGCAGAAATGTAAGAAAATGCCATTTTTTTCCTATAGTGCCACCTTCTGGAAGCATTTGGGCACAACAGGCTTGGGGTAAGAAGGCAATTCACCCCTCATTAGATGCGGCAGGTTGTCTTCTTTCAAAAATGGTATGGTTTGTGTAGCCTTTCTTTACTTCTCTAGTTGTTATAACCATTTTTGTACAGACAAGTAATGTTTGAGAAAACGTTAGAAAAATTAGTGGTTGCAATAGGTGTAGTTTGGTAATTGTAGCGCCCACTAAGGTAGGGGAACTCATACCAATGAGGTGTCATTTTTCTCCTAAGAGCACTAGCTAATGAATACAGTTGGAAATTCCATGATTTTCACAGATTTCCATACAGATGAAGGGGCAGAAATGTAAGAAAATGCCATTTTTTCCTATAGTGCCACCTTCTGGAAGCATTTGGGCACAACAGGCTTAGGGTAAGAAGGCAATTCACCCCTCATTAGATGCGGCAGGTTGTCTTCTTTCCAAAATGGTATGGTTTGTGTAGCCTTTCTTTACTTCTGTAGTTGTTCTAACCATTTTTGTATAGACAAGTAATGTTTGAGAAAATGTTAGAAAATTTAGAGGTTGTAGTAGGTGTCTTTTTGCACTTCTAGCATCCCCTGTGGTAGGTGAACCCATACCAATGGGGTGTAATTTTTCTCCCAAGAGCACTAGCTAATGAATATAGTTGTAAATTCCATGGTTTTCACAGATTTCAGTACTGTTGAAGTGGCAGAAATGTAAGAAAATGCAATTTTTTTCTATAGTGCCACCTTCTGGAAGCATTTGGGCACAACAGGCTTAGGGTAAGAAGCTAATTCACCCCTCATTAGATGCGGCAGGTTGTCTTCTTTCCAAAATGGTATGGTTTGTGTAGCCTTTCTTTACTTCTCTAGTTGTTAGAACCATTTTTGTATGGACAAGTAATGTTTGAGAAAATGTAAGAAAATTTAGAGGTTGTAGTAGGTGTCTTTTTGCACTTCTAGCATCCCCTGTGGTAGGTGAACCCAAACCAATGGGCTGTCATTTTTCTCCCAAGAGCACTAGCTAATGAATACAGTTGTAAATTCCGTGGTTTTCACAGATTTCAGTACAGTTGAAGGGGCAGAAATGTAAGAAAATGCCATTTTTATACCTTTCCGTCATGTCTCTAACAGTTATGAACATTTTAGTACAAGCAGCCATTTTCGAAGAAGCAAACAGGTAGGTGTAATTATGCACTTATTGCACCCTTAAGGTATGTCGATTAATTCCAATGGGGTGTCATTTTTCTCCTAAGAGCACTAGCTAATGAATACAGTTGGAAATTCCATGGTTTTCACAGATTTCCATACAGATGAAGGGGCAGAAATGTAAGAAAATGCCATTTTTTTCCTATAGTGCCACCTTCTGGAGGCATTTGTGCACACCAGGCTTGGGGTAAGAAGGCAAGTTACCCCTCATTAGATGCGGCAGGTTGTCTACTTTTCAGAAATATATAGTTTTATATAGTTATTCCACTGTTTTAGGGTAGTTTTACCACAAAAACCCTAGAATGCGCATTTTAGTTTATAAAGTTGAAAATGTCATTTTGCGCTGCTGGTGATGAGGGCTCTACGCTAGCCTTGGACGTAGGTAAAACTATACAGATTTGGTATTTTTTTACTCGGGGTCTCTGGGTTTTTTCAAATAATTGAAACTTTTTCAATCAAGGTAAATGTTTTTGATACATAGTATGTGATTTTAGCAAAATGAGCAAATTTTCACTTTTTTGTCATTATGACATCATAACTTTTTGCACGATGTAAAATTCTCTTCATGTAAGGTACCACGAGAAAGCTCAATTCGTTCTGAAAAAAACCAATATATAGTTTTCCATATTTGACTAAAAATCCCCAGAGGAAATCAAGCATAAACGGAAGGATAGCAAAAATGCTGAAAAAGTGTCTGGCCTGCAGGGTACAGGCAATGGCCCAAGCCTCTGGCACTGAAGGGGTTAAATTATTTTTAAAATGCCTACAATATGGGGATTAGTAATATTAAAGTATTACTATCCCTTTAACTCCTCCTATTACTCCGTATAGCCCCACCTTATAACTTCTCTGATTTTTCCCAAACAACCCTCCCCTTAAATTCCTCCTATTGCTCCATATAACCCCTTCCTATAACGCCTCCTATTGTTCCATATATGCCCTCTCTATAACTTCTCTTATTGCTCCTTATGGTGCAGTCTCTAAGTACTTGGACGGTGACAAATATTTTATTGTTTTGACTCTGTACTCCAGCACATTGGATTTGAAAGAAAACAATGACTTGGTAGATCATGGAAGTCCACTATAGAGTATGACTGAAGAATGCTTGCAAATGTGAAGAAAATTCCTTTTTCAACTTTCAAGCAGATCAAGAATACTGTACAAGATGAGAAGTATAAAAGAATACCATAAAAAGAAGACTGCACCAGCATAGCCACAGGGTTTACCACCAGATACAAGCCACTTGTAAGCCTCAAGAACAAAATGGCCAGGTTACAGTTTGCTAAATGTTACAAAAAAACCTGTAGGGTTCCAGAGCAAAGTCAGGTGAGATGTTGATTAACCTGTACTAGAGTGATGAAAGAGAAAAGTGTGGCGAATGAAAGGAACTGCTCATAATATAAAGCATACCACCTCACCTGTGAAACATGCTGGATGTAGTGTTATGGCTTGACCATGTATGGCTGCCACTTGAAGATGATACTGCTGATGGCAGCAGCATGATAAATACAGAAGTGTACAGAAACATCTTATCTGCTCAGATCCAACAAAATACCTGAAGATTCATTGGAAGACATTTCATCAAGCATCAGGACAATGAACCCAAACATACTTCTAAAGCAACCAAGGAGTTTTTCCAGGGCCAAAAAGTAGAATGTGCTTGACTGGCCAAGTTAATCATCCAACCTAAATCCTACTTAGCATGCATTTCACTTGCTGAAGACAAGACCAAAGAGACAGTGCAGGCCTAGCAGAGCATCACCAGGGGAGATACCAAGCTCCTGGTTATTCCTATGGGTCATAGACTTTAGGCAGTCATTGAATGAACATTATTTACAACAAAGTACTAAATATGATGAAATTGTTTAAGATTACATTATTTATTCAATTACTTTTGGGTCAATAAATTGGAGGGACTACAGAAAAAATGTTGAAGTTCCTACATGGTTCATGGTTTACGAAAGTAAATACACTCAAATTAAGGCTAACAGTCTTATCCTCTTAGTCATTATTTCCTGGCATATCCAGTGCTGACGTACACAGCCAAACCAACAAAACTTGTGTCACTGTCCAAATACTTGTGGACTGCACTCTAGAAGGGAGAGGGTCAGGTACAAGGAAGGATGGTAAGTGGGTCAGGAGATAGAAGGGAGGAGAGCTGGCCAAAGGAGGTGAACAGTAATGGAGCAGGAGCTGTTGGTGTTGATGGGAGTTGTATCCAAACACTGGAGTGCCATAGCTTGCTACCACTGGAGTGCATTGTTCAGATGTAATTGCTGTTGAGATAACTGTTTTACATTTAACTGATTTTCCTTCAAAGGGCAACTATGGATAACATTATTTTGTGGATAATATTATTTTATGGATAACATTATTTTGCCATTGTACAAATGGCAAAAAAATTGGTAAGACCTCACCTTGAGTATGCAGTACAGTTTTGGGCACCAGTTCTGAAAAAAGATATACTAGAACTGGACAGAATACAGCGAAGAGCAACAAAATTAATCAAGGGAATGGAGGACTTGACGTATGAGGAACGACTAAACAAACGTGGATTATTTACTCTAGAGAAAAGATGACTAACAGGAGATCTTATCACAATGTACAAGTATATGAGAGGTCAATACAAGGATCTCTGTGGTGAGCTATTTATTCCAAGGCCTGACCAGGTGACCAGGGGCCACCCCTTGAGATTAGAGGAAAGGAGGTTTAGACTTCAGCAGAGGAAGGGGTTTTTAACAGTAAGGTCTGTTAAATTGTGGAATTCATTGCCCAAGGAGGTGGTTATGGCAGATGCAATGGATACATTTCTTTCAAAAGGGAACATGCAGGGTTATACTGTATATTATTAGGCAAATCAGGAAGGTCTGATAAAGACTAACTTATCTGGCATCAGGAAAGCTATATAATTCTCAGTCACTGGGGTATGAGGCAAAGATTGAACTTGATAGACTTCTGTCCTTAATCAACCTAATTTACTATGTTACTATGTAACTGCTGTGAGATAGTTGCCCTATGAGCAGTTCTGCAAATTATGCTGGGGTTGCACTGACAGACCTGGTGCACCAATATTTGCCCAAAACTGGAATCTGAACAAACACTTTGAATGATCTACTCTTTATCTAAGATGCATCTGAGTGCTGTATCTGCTTGAAAGACCAACACACTGGGTCTATGGGCAATACATACTTAAGCCTGAAGTTTGTGGTTGAGACCCACATATGTCTGTTTTGGGTCAGTTTCCAAACATGAGCCATTTCAGGGCTACATTTAGTCAGTCCACTGTTATTTTATTAGAGACTTCTGAAAAGGCTTTCTTTTTTTTTTTTTTTTTTTTTTTTACAATTTCATAGAATGATGAGTTTGATTTTAAAGATTTACATTTATTTGCAAGGAAACTTATGCTACTGAAGCTCTGTGATGGGAAGGGCACATTGGAAAAAGACCCTGATTATAATGAGATATAGGCCTTACAGGATTTGAATATAACAGAGTTCACCAACTGACATTTTAGCTCCTACAGTTTTGGGGTGCACATAAAAGCTAAAGGTGAAATCATGATTCATGGTGAAGAAATATGTACACTATTGTCAGGTAGGTGTGATGAAAAGTGAGTCAAATATAATATAGATTTAGCACCCCTTGAATTTGACTGGAGGAGAACAGGTGGCACTTCATGACCTGAAAGATCAGATCATCAGAAAAGGAAGAGAAAGGGGTGATAAGGAATAAGGGGCATTATGGTAGGGATGGAGAAACATTCCCATTTTCATCTGGTGGGTATTTTCTCTATTTTTCTGCAGAATTTGCTTTTTCATCTTTTTTTACAAATAAAATCCACCAGATGGAAAATCCATTAGAATGTTCACATTTTTGCTAATGTCAATGAAATTTAGAATTTCTTTCATGGTTTGGGATTCTATAAGAAATTGAGTAACAATTCAATTTAGGATTAGGGACATGGCAAAGCAGGGAGCATGTACCATATCTGAAAGGTCGCTATTATATTGGAACAATTGTTAGCAGACACAAAGCCTGGTTTCAAGGTACTGGCTAAAAGCCATATGTCTATGACCTGCTACAGTTTGTTTAACACATCTACAGCTGAGTGGGCTTGTCTCTGAAAGCTCTGCATTCATAAATTGCCCTTTGTATAGGTAACCTTGCTGCTGGTCTTTACTTCTTGTTTCAGAGGCACACTAGAGGAGATCTTCTGCTTATGCCGATGTAGCGTTCTTCTGCAAATTAATCTTAAATGTATCCAGTGAGTGGGGAAAGTCATACAGTCTGTATTTTGTCCACTTGTTCACATATCTGTGGTCAAGTGAATTTTCTTGCTGATGGTATTTCCAGTTCTATAACCACGACACTAATCACCGACTTGTACAAATGTTTTTTTACAAAAGAATATGTTTGCATGTAAACCGTCGGCATTTTGGCACACTATTCCACAGGCACACTTTTGGATTATTTTTGTGCATTTTCTTTGTGGGTTGGCTACACATAGAAGAACTGTGTAACCTAGTCGCTTTAACATGACTACAGATGGTGCAGTGGGTATGGCAATTGTGAGGAGTCCATGACTGTTGTTACCACCAACTAACTCAGTCATCCTCCTCCAAGTTTTACATGTTCACAACAGCAAAAAGAGACAAGGGTGTTATCATTAGTGAGGAAATTGTACCACTCCTTATGAAATCTGTATCACTTAAACTTGTGCATGCACTCAGCTAGGTTGGCTGATGTCGATTTGTGTTGCTGCTTAGTCAGTGATGATGATGACCAAGATGACTGTCTATTTTTAGGCATGTTTACATGTCCAGACTTTCTAGTTGATCTGTCACAGAATTTATAAACACGCTCCTCTTCAGTGGTATAAGACTGAGCATTTTACTTTCAGAGATATGTAATTTTTTTGCCATATCACCATCACTTTGTATTTGCAGGAGCAGCATCCGATAGTACCTTATTAATTTCCTCCCTATTACTTTTATATTGTTGTTGGTTCGTTACTGATGTAACACTGCTCACCTCAGAGCAGCAAGACTGTCCGGATGGATTGCAGAGAGGGACAATCTTTAGTGATCATAAGGAAAAACCTGAAAATCCGGTCAAGGGGGTAGTGTTTTCCTTATGATCACAGTAAGAAGATTGTCCCTTTTTGTGAGCTGTCTGGTTAAAGGACCAGATTCCAAATCTGAGGGGAGGCGGCTTACACTAGGTAAAAGGGACGGGAGGGAGATACTTTATCATTCAATTACTCTTGTACTACAACTCTGACTGTATTGAAACAACACTCTCCATGGCCCAAACACTATGAAGATTAATTGGAGCTGCTTTTATTTTGAAATATTACTATCCCTTTAAGTCAGTAGAAAATGGTCTTTTCCCCCATGGTGCAGTTAGTTCCTCTCAAACCTTGTTTGTTTGTGAGCCCCTGCTCCTCTATTCACCTGATCCCTAACTTCACTCTCTCTCTACCCTAGCTTCACTCTCAGGAGGCTGTCAGCATCAGCAACCTTGAGACTTAACTTTGCCTGCCAACCCGTGGCCACCCATCATTGAACTTTTATCTGCATATGAGTTGTAATTTTTATTCTCTGCTTCCAAGGCCACAGTCACTGTTACTAGTTGTTGTTTCTGCATCTGTTCTGCCTAGTAACCCCCCCACCCATCTGCCCTGCGGGTCCTCCTCCTGTCTTGTTAGCCTGTGTGTCAAACTTGCCCAGAGAACTACAGGTTCTTCTGTCATAAACCGAGAATTAGAATAACTTAATAATATAGTAAGGTAGTAACATAGCTAGTGATGACAGTAGTAGTAGTAACATAGTTAGTTGATGACACTTAGTAGTAACACAGGTAGTTGATAACATAGTAAAGCAGTAATATAGCAAGTTGATGACAAGTAGTAGTAGTAACATATGTAGTTGATAACATAGTACAGTAGTAACATAGTTAGTTGATGACAAATAGTAGTAGTAACCCTTTAAGGGGATAGTAATACTTTGTTTCATCTTTATTTTATTTTGTAGGCATTAAAAAAACATGAAGAACGATATGCCTTATCTCTCAAACCTTTATGGTTTGAGAGATATTCACAAATAAAGTTTCCCCTCCCGCCCCTTTTACCTAGTGTAAGACATCTCTTCTCAGATGTGGAATCCAGTTCATAGACCAGACAGATAACAGCAGGGGACAATCTTCTTCCTATGAGAACAAGAAAGCCCTGCCCCCCTTGACAAGTTTTTCAGGTTTTTTCCTTATCTTAATTGAAGATTGTCCCTCTCTGCAGTCTACCTGGGCACCTCCCTTCTGATCTGGCTGAACAGTGTTACATCAGTAAAAGGGGTGGGAGGGGGATACTTTGTAACTGAATTACTCTTGATCTATAACACTATAACACTATCCAAGGTCCAAATACTATGATGATTAATTGGAGCTGCTTTTATTATGAAACATTACTATCCCTTTAAGGACCGACCGATCGTGCATGCCATTTTTTTTTTTTTTTAATATTGCAGCATCCTGTTCAGTGTTCTCGGAATGGCATGCAGCCGCGTGGGGAGCCCTGAATTCCATGACGGCCCTGGCATATCATGGGCTCACCCACCCATGACGTGCCAGAACCGTCAAGGGTCCTTAAGGGGGTAACATAGTTAGTTGATGTATTAACATAAATATTTGATGACAAGTAGTAGCAGTAGTAGTAGTAGTAGTAGTAGTAGTAGTAGTAGTAGCAGTAACATAGATCCACAGATGCACTGTTCTTTAGTTAAGAAACATTGATCCAGAAGACAACCCCCCACCCAAAAAAATAAACCCTCTGAAGCCATTTCCAATTGAGATCAAAGTGAGTTAAAACAAAACACTTCCTGACGCAAAAGGCAGTCATTTATTTTCCTGGATAAACATCCTGTTTGCTTGGGAAGCAGTTTTGAGCTGGGAAGGTGTCCAATCATTTTGGAAAGTATCTACAGTACCAGCCAACAAGCCTCCTGAAAAAATGAATTCCACAGCCTTACTATAAAAAGGCATGCATTTTGTTTTCATCAAAAGTGCTTCATTCTAACTGATTTAACCCTTAAAGTGCCAAAGAGAAGGACTGACAGCACCCAGGGCCCCTGGAGAAGTGGAGGTCATGGGAACTCTTTACCCTGTCCCCAGTATTCATCCACCCACCTTTATGTCCTTCCCCAGAAGGTGTCCGACACATGGTGAAGCACTCAATCTGCCCTATGGACAGAATGAATTAAAATATATGCAAAAGGTTTAGTTTAGACTACAAACTTTTAAACAAAAATGTAAGGTCATTACAGATGAGGTGAGGAAAATATATAAAAAAAAATCTTTAGCACCAAAAGGAATATTTAGGAGCCAAACATGAGTATCAAAGTAACATAGTTGACGAGTCTGAAAACAGACATGTCCATCAAGTCCAGCCCATGCCCAAAACACCCCTGTTGATCCAGAGGAAGGCAACCCCCCCAAAAAAAAACGTGAAGCCATTTCCAGTTTAGTCCCAAGTAGGTAAAAAATTCCTTGCTGACTCCAAATGGCAGTCAAATATTTCCCTGGATCAACATGATATCTGCATTGAAGCCATCTGTCATAATTCTCAGTATTGTTCTGTGCTAGATAGGCATCCATTGCTTTTTTTGAAAGTGGTTACATTATCTACAAGTACAACATCCTGAGGCAAAGAATTCCATAGCTTTACTGCCCTTACTGTAAAAAAAACCCTGCCTTTGTTTTAGTCAAAAGCACCTTTCCTCTAGTCTTAATGGATCACCTCTTGTTTGGCTATGAACCAAAGAAGAAGTGCAGCTATATAGATGTATATACATCCCAGGATCCAGAAATAAACTTTTAGGTGCCCAAGCTGATATGTTCCTGAAAATGTTCCCACCTCTTTATTAGAGTAAACCCTAAGACTAAAGGATCTGAATATGTATAGATTGGAGGAGAGGAGAGAGAGAGGGGGTATGATACACACATTCAAATACATGAAGGGATTCAACAAAGTGCAGGGTGGAAGTACATTTCAAAGGAGTAAAAATGTTAGGACAAGAGGCCATAGTTTAAAACTAGAGGGACACAGGTTTAAACATAATGTAAGAAAGTTTTACTTCACTGAGAGGGTAGTAGATAAGTGGAATAGTCCACCAGCAGAAGTGGTAGAAGTTAATACAGTGAGGAGATGTAAGCATGCATGGGATAGGCATAATGTTGTCCTTAAAGGGATAGTAATACTTCGTTTTAACTTTATTTTATTTTGTAGGCATTAAAAAAACATGAAGAATGATATAAGTCTTATCTCTCAAACCTTTATGGTTTAAGAGATATTCACAAACAAAGTATCCCCCCCCTGTTCAACAAGATCAGAAGGGAAGTGCCCAGGTAGACTGCAGAGAGGGACAATCTTCAATTAAGATAAGGGAAAGAGCTGAAAAACTTGTCAAGGGGGGGAAGGGCTTTCATTGTTTTCATACAAAGAAAATTGTCCCCTTCTGTTATCTGTCTGGTCATACAACCTGATCCACATCTGAGAAGAGATGGCTTACACTAGGTAAAAGGGGCTGGGAGGGGAACTTTGCTTGTGAATATCTCATAAACCATAAAGGATTGAGAGATAAGACTTATATCATTCTTCATGTTTTTTTAATGCCTACAAAATAAAATAAAGTTAAAACGAAGTATTACTATCCCTTTAACTTAAGAAAAGACCAAGGACCAAAAAAGGTTTGAGGTTTTTACAGTAGGAAAATGGGCAGACTAGATGGGCCGAATGGTTCTTATCTGCCGTCAGATTCTTTGTTTCTATGTTTACTAGAAGTTTTAGAAACTACTGCTGTGCTGCATCCATACAACATCCAGGAGCCAGAATTCAATTTTAGGAGCCCTGAGTCTTGTAATTTTGCCCACTGAGTAAAAAGAAAATAAATACAATTTTTATGAGTTAAAAACAAGTAAGATACACAGGAAGAGATTTTAAACCCCTTGGATGCAAATGATATCGCCATCTCATTACTTTTCCATGGCTTGAGATATCTCTAACATCCAATGGGTTAAATGAGAGGAATATTTTCATTTCTCTGTTATAGGAAGTTGGTATCATGGTGCCCATGCTTTTTGTCAGTCTCTGTGTGTTGTGCTCCCATTGGCTGAGCTATGTTTGGCCTGCCCAGTATGGCCTTTTTATACTGGGCCCTGTCTGGTGCCCTTTCGTGGTGTTCCTGTACCAGTGCTGACTTGTGTTGCTGTGTTCCCGTGTACCGACTTGGCCCGTTAGACTACTCTGCTTCTGGTTCCTGCTCCGTGATCCGACCCGGCCTGGCTGACGTTCCTGCTCCGTGACCTGACCCGGCTTGTTTGACGTTCCTGCTCCGTGATCCGGCCCGGCTCTCCAGTTCCTGCTTCGTTGTGTCGCTTGGGCGACATTCTGATTTCCGCTTGTCTGGGCCTACCAGACAGTGTGTCCGTGCTGCCTCCATTAACTCTTGCAGAGCTACTGTTGCCTCCGTTAATGCTCTGACAGTGTACCTATCGCTGAGCATCCCGTTAACTCTTGCAGAGCTACTGTTGCCTCCGTTACTGCTACGGTAGTGTACCTATTGCTGAGCCTTCCGTTAACTCTTGCAGAGCTACTCTTGCCTCCGTTACTGTTACGGCAGTGTACCGATTGCTGAGCCTTCCGTTAACTCTTGGAGAGCTTACTGTGGCCTCCGTTACTGTTGTGGCAGTGTGCCATTGGTTGCGTTTCCATACAGCTCTTGCAGAGTATTGTGTGGCCTCTGTTTACTGCTATGGCAGGGGGTATAAGTCTCAGCTCTGCTCCGGCAGATCTAAAGTGCTTGTCTCCACTCTAGCACTACAGTCTTCTTATCACTGTTATTCCATCATACTGGGCGTTACTGAGAACTCACCTCATCAGAGACTGATTATATCTATTGGGACTTTAACCCATGCTGTGCTGGGTATTCACCCTGTCATGCCTGACCTGTGACAGTATATGAACTCTCTCACTTACTATTATACTGCGCCTGTGTAGGCATAAGTCTAAGTCCTGTATTGCACCTGTCTATTCTGCTGAATTACGCTATAGCCCGTGAAGGGTAATTCTCATTGTGTTTGTTTTAATAAAACTGTGTTTTATCCTAACCCTCTGTGTCTGAGTGTTGAACAAACCGTTACAGTTGGCCCATCAGTAATCACCCCACTGCCTACCAGCTGAACTGGAGCAGTGTTAATACTGCAATGAAACTCCTAGTTTGTCCTCAACCATAACCCTATGAAGCTTCTTGGTGTCTAGTATCTCTCTTCTTTCCATCAGAAGTTCTGCCCTTGGCAGACAGCACTCAAGTAATGGGTCCTGCACATTGTAGTGGTGGTGAGCCCTCTGTGATGGTAAGCGTAGGGGGGAGGTGCAAGTGCCCCTGTTGTGGATGACCATAATGCAGCAAGTTTCAGGAACAGGAAGAATAGCGTGTGACTGATGGTGCATACTGAATTTTTCCTTCTGATGTTGGAACAACAAATCCAACATTACCTGAGTATGTCCTGAGAGAGCAGGTTTGAAAGTGGCTCTCCAACAAAAGAAGAAAAACCCCAGGATGCAAAGCGCACCATCACAGAAATAGCGCACCATGGGCCAGATTTATAAACGTGGAGTTCCGTGTAAATAGTTGGCAAAGTGGTATTAAAATGGTTTTTGTTATTTATAAACAGGGTTATGTCATGATTGTGTAACGTGATGCCAACTAGTTGAGCTTGTGAAGAAATGGAGGTAGGGAGAGTAAAAATATTGGTGCAGGAGCATCATAAATACCTCTAAAGCCTCAGAGGAAGAGTGCAATTTACCATTGACTGGTCAAAGATATCTGGATCTGGACTGCATTCTGTTATCTGATCTCCATGCTAAACAATGTGATGTGTACTTGTATTTAAGAGAGATGTTTTCATATTTATCTGTACAACATGCCTGAGGAAGAGACCTAAGGTCTTGAAAGCTTGCATTTAAATCTGCTTAGTTAGCCAATAAAAGGTATCAAAAACTATATTTGCCTCCTGTATTTCTACGGCTAACACAGTACCAACCCTCATCTGCAAATTTATAAAGCATTGTCCCAATATGCGATAGTTTTGCAACAAATTTTTTGCCAGAATTGTAACACCATGTATAGATTGTTCTTGGTGAAGTTTAGGAGTTTGGAAAGTACAGGAATCGAAAACATTTGAAAGGCAACCTTACATTTAGCAAAAAAGAAAAGCAAAAGGAGGGCCCCAATAGTGTAATTCAATAAAATTATTAATAACAGCAAGTCTACTCACAGATGTTAATTGTCAGCCAGATGAAAAGTAAATTCCAAGGAGCATATTCTCTTATAATAAAAGTTTTATTATTTTTTGTTACTTTTAGGCTGATTATCTTTGGTAAAGAAACGTATGTGCTGCGAAACGCGTAAGTTCCTGTTTGTTAATATTGTCCATCAATGTGGACTTTTTTTTTTTTTTGCAATAAACGCTGTTGGAATAATAAGAGAATACTCTTCTTGGAATTTACTTTTCTTCACCCGCTATTCCTGTGGATCTGAATGATCATCTGCTGGATCAAGTACAGAGGATCCCTGTGCATGAACAGAGACAGGTTTAATGATCTCCTAATGCTCGTTAAAGGGGAACCACTGTAAACTTCTTCCCTCCTTTTGGTGTGACTGGGACACCTCTTCTGCAGAAAGGCTTTAACCACTCCCCGGGGAGAGTTTTCTCCTACACCTCCAGATCTTCACCCCAGAATACAGGTCTCAAGCGCTTGGAGCAGCATTCAAATGAATTGACACCACACAAGTATCAATGCACAAAATATTGCTAAATTTATTCAACATCCACCAAACTTTTATACTGGGAGAACTGGGAGGGTCTGCAGAGTGGAAAATTACAAGCTTCACCTAGTATATTCTCTAAAGGTCATACAAATATGGTAAAGAGGAAAATAGGTAGTGAGGGGGCATGGATCACATATAGTTAATGGTTAACATGCATCTCTTGGTTCTAATGGAATTAAGGACATTCTACAATTATATGCAACAGTAAAAATTATACTCATCTCTTGTCTACATCAAGGCCTCTGGGAAGGGCACTAAGTAACCTTCTGGGTAGAACAAGCTGCTAGTTAAAAGTATAATTTAACCCCTATCGCTCTTGTTAGTGTATTAAAGCAATTGCCTACTTATAAATGTTCATTTTAACCCTTTCACTCGTCTAGTCAGTTTTGATAATATCATTTGGCTGACAATTAACATCTGTGAGTAGACTTGCTACTTTATATTGGTGTTATTAAAAATTTTATTGAATTACACTATTGGGGTGTTATATATTTGCCGCTGAGGAGAGCATGAGGAGAGGACGGCAGCCGGGAATCATTCATTGTATAATATAATACTGTTACTGGGTACAGTGAATAATCCCAGAAAGCGTGAACAGCTGTTTTCTGTGGTATATGCCAAGATACAGCAACTCTCTGTTGTGAGTAGGCACTTTTTAAGGGTGTCGGTGGAGGTCAAAATATTATCCTGTTGATCTGCACAGGGGCGCTCCCTGGTTTTATATCCCTCCGTTGTTTTACAACATTACATTTAGAAACACGCTCCTACAGCTTTTGTAAAGCGGAACTTTCATCAGATAACCATTGAGCTGCATATGATAATTACATAAGCGATATGCACATACCTAGATTTATTTTCAAGAATAATTGCTGCATTAAACAAAAATAGAACCTTCTATGCAGGCGGGCACCGTCGGGAATCTTGCCGTAGGCGCTCTCTGCTCATGCGCTGTTAGACTCCTCCGGTGCCTTTCAGCACAAAGGAATTCAACTCACCAATCCTGGTGTTGAAGGAGGAGGACAGCACAGACGCAGAGATGCCGGCAGATCAGATTTGAACAATAGGGATTTTTTTTTATAAATGTGCCCCCATATTCCCTACATTTTACAGGTCTGTACTCTATACAGCACAAAAATATACATGTAGAGGCAATGCAGCAGCAGTGCGGGCCCCCGGAATGCCGGGCCTGGTTCAGCTGTACCTCATGCAGTTGCACACTTGCCCCATAGCCACAGAAACACCCCTCCCCCCTGGTAACTGGCCCTTGGTCCATGACCTCTCTTTCCACCACTGAGTTGCTCGATCCTCTGACTCACTAACAGCTGATGTAGAATAAAGAGTGGGCAGGTGACTGTGTTCAATACATTCCAGATTTTCCAGGGTTCTAGGTGGTAACTGGAAGAAAACAAAAGGGAAAAGAGGGGGAGGTGCTCTTGGTGCAATAAATCCAAAAAAAGGGTACATCACCACATCTCCACCTGTGTAAGGGCACTACGCACAAAGAGAATGGCTGGAACAACACTTTTGTGTTAACCAGCCTAAATACATGGGGAACCTTTAAAGGAATAGTAATACTTAAGATGTAAAAAAATATATGTTGTAGGGGTTTATCCCCCGAATAAAACAAGGGTAGTCCCACTGCTGAGAGATATTTTATTAAAAAATTATAACAGTTCACACTTGAATTTTTTAGGTGTATTATCAAAGTGGCCTGAAAATGTACAGTGGCGCTGTTGCTACACCATCCTATGGAGATTTATGGTCTACAGACCAGAGCAGTCCATAGGATTGCGTAGAAACAGCTCCACTGTAAATTTTCGGGCCACTGTGATATTGCACCTAAAAAATTCAAGTTTGAACTGTTTTAATTTTTTAATAAAATATCTCTCAGCAGTGGGAGTACCCTTGTTTTACTCAGGGGGATAAACCCTACAACATATATTTTTATAGATTTTAAGTATTACTATCCCTTTAAGCTACTCCCCTTCACAGCACCTCCAGGCTCAATTCATTGAATCAGTGGAACAAAAGGATTTCCCTCTAGACCAGTGGTTTTCAACCCGTGCCCTCAGTGGCTACTAACAGGCCAGGATTTGAGAATTTCCTTTTAAGAGCACAGGTGAGTTTATCAATACAACTGAGCCTCTGATCAACACACTTGTGTTCTAGCTGGGAAATTCCTAAGTCCTGGCCTATTAGTGGCTACTGAGGGCATGGGTTGAGAACCTCTGCTGTATAGTATACAGTTTGCATGTGTTTGTGTATAAGGACTGGCATTATACAGTATAGGAGGGACAGTCCCTGTTTGACACCCAAATCCCTCTGCTCCTCTATTTAGGAGATCACACTGTGTGGTGTATATACCAGTGTATCAGATTGCTCCACATCAATAAAACCAACAGTAATGTGGGTATAAACTTCTGTATATATCTGTTAAATTAGTTTGTGTAAAAAAATACTTTCATCTTCTTCTATATCATTCACTTACAGAAAGAGTAACTTAACCATTTAAATGCCAGAGGGAATGCAATGAATTGCTTACCCCCTGGCACTCGAAGGGTTAAACATTCTCTACAATGGTCTGGCACTGTATAGCAGTGGTTCTCAATCTGTGCTCTCAGTGGCTACTAACAGGCCAGGATTTTAGAATTTCCTTTTAAGAGCACAGGTGAGTTAATCAATACGACTGAGCCTCTGATCAACACACTTGTGTTCTAGCAGGGAGATTCCTAAGTCCTGGCCTGTTAGTGGCCACTGAGGGCATGGGTTGAGAACCTCTGCTGTATAGTATACAGTCTGTATGTGTCTGTGTATAAGGACTGGCACTATACAGTATAGAAGGTACAGTCCCTGTTTGACACCCAAATTCCTCTGCTCCTCTATTTAGGAGATCACACTGTGCGGTGTATATACCAGTGTATCAGATTGCTCCACATCAACAAAACCCACAGTAATGTGGTTATAAACTTCTGTATATATCTGTTAAATTAGTCTGTGTAAAAAAAAAAATACTTTCATCTTATTCTAAATCATTCACTTACAGAAAAAGTAACTTAACCATTTAAATGCCAGAGGGGATGCAATGCATTGCTTACCCCCTGGCACTCAAAGGGTTAAACAGTCTCTACAATGGTCTGGCACTGTATAGCAGTGGTTCTCAACCTGTGCTCTCAGTGGCTACTAACAGGCCAGGATTTTAGAATTTCCTTTTAAGAGCACAGGTGAGTTAATCAATACAACTGAGCCTCTGATCAACACACTTGTGTTCTAGCAGGGAAGTTCCTAAGTCCTGGCCTGTTAGTGGCCACTGAGGGCACGGGTTGAGAACCTCTGCTCCAGACAAAAGGCAGCTCCTCTCCATATACCCAGCAAGGGGAATCATAATATACAAGAGAGACAAAAACAAAAAAAGAAGGCCGCCAGTGGTACCTTAATTTGTAAATAAAATGAATGTCAAACAATATTGAAATCCACTCATGTGCAATGGTGGTTGAAAGGCAGGTTTATGCTACCTAACAATAGAGACAGGAACGCAGAGATAATTAACCAGTCTCCACTCTGATGAATCGAGACTGTTGATCCAGAAATTATGCTGTTCCTCCAAAGACCATAAAGAATATTAATTTTAAAAAATATATAATTACTATCAATTTCAAATGTCTGCTGCATTGCTGTTTATAGAGATTTACTTCTAACCTCTAACCGTCTTCTAAGACGGCTTTTTCACTTTGAAGGAGATGGTGGAATTGGATGAAAAAAGTGACAGAAACATGTCTGAGAATTGACGGACCAGGCGTAAGAACTTTTTTATTCTGATTACAGACAATTTCAGTTACCGCCACTTTCTGAACATCTCGCTCATAGTCTTACATTTGGGTACGTCACTGGCACTTAGGGGGTTAAAAGTCCCATTTAAATCAATGAAAAGATTGGGAATGTTAACCCTTTGAGAGCAAGAGGGATATGCATGGAGCAGGCTGCTTACCCCAGAATGGAACCACCTTACCCAGTGGTGTAACTAGTCATTGGAGGACCCCAGTGCAAGCATTTTTTTGGGTCCCCCTAAAACACAAATTGAAACCAGACTCTTTCCCAACTGCCCACCTTGTAGTTATACCCTTGTCTTTGCCTTTATAAATATGTCCCATTGTGACTTAAACTTGTGTTTTTATTAATTTACTAGCAAATATTTATATTATTAAAGTCAATATTATTTCACCATCTCCTTGTTCTATATTCTGCAGGTTAACGTGTTATCATATTGTATTTGTTGTGACAATACACAGGATATATTTACTTCAACGGCCAGAAAGTGCTGGCATGAAATGTAGATCAACGGGTTTTCAAGCATCACACGATTACTGCCAAAAAGACAGTCTGCACCAGAATACCTTGAAAAACTGAGATCGGTTCCAAAAAAAACACTTTCACAGTACATTAAATAGTTGGCTGTTACCAAATATCAGCACTCTTCATGGACATGTTAAAGAAGTAGTAAACTTTTTTTTCCTGGAAAATTATGTTGCATTTTATCCAAAAGAGTCAAAGAACATACGGTGAATGCACTATGATGATTACACCCTAACTCAGGCACTGAAAATGATTTTTGCTCTCTGTGACTGCCTAATATCATTTTACTAAGCTTCACCGCTGTTTAATAGAAGATGAGAGTTGGTACCGTGTTAGCAGTAGAAATACAGGAGGCAAATATAGTTGTTCATACCTTAACTGACTAACTAAATCTGCTTAGTTTGCCAATAAAGGTATTAACAACTATATTTTCTTCCTGGATTAACCCTTTGAGTGCCAAAGGTGCATGCAACGCATTGCAAATCAATGCATTGCATACCCCTCTGGCACTCAAAGGGTTAATAGAAGGACACGCTCACAACTAGCAGTGTCTTCCCATGGTGATTATGGCTTAATCTTTTAAACATATATAGTGCCCTCTAGTGGCCAAAAAAGTTAACTGATAGTACACCTGGTGTTCAGACACTTATTCTGTTGTATTCAATGGGAAAAGTGAGTCACTGGCTACAGGTCGCCATAGAATGCAATAGTAACAGCGTCATCACTTCCTGACGGTTTGAATGGTTTTTAATAACACTTGAAGAAAACTACTAACAGCAGTGGCAGTACCTAGTTTTAATCAGCAGGGAAAACTCGATAACATCTAGGTTTTCATAAAGTATAATGTTTACTACTCTTTAAATATTGGAGCTGGGGATATAGTCTCCTCATTACCTAACATTGCCCCTGTACAGAACCCAGTAGACTGTAGACTTGGCATGAATAAGAAGGAAAAGTAGCTTTTTTTATTCTCATACTGTGCCCATCCATACTGGGGAAGAAACCAGCTTGCAATGAGACAATAGTAGGTTTGATTCTCACAGGTACTAACATATTGTCAGATGTATCTGTGGGAGAGAGCCTGGGGAGCAGTGATCATCAGTCAGTGTGGTTTATTATCCTGTTAATGTCAGTGTATAATCCCACAATGGTCTTAGATTTTAGAAGGGCAGATTTCTTCTCTTATGGTTGAACACAAGTAATTCCTTAGCAGAAAATAGGTTGCCTTATGGTATGCGGGGACAATAAGACTAAAAAAAAAAAAATATCTGCAAAGGTAAAAGAACAAGAAAACCAATATTGTTCTTAGGAGAGGTGGCAGGTATTTCAAAGGATAAAAATGTACATACAGGAAATACAGACAGACTCAGTCAGAGGGAGATAAAATATGTTCTAATTTATCCCAAGCAGAAGAAAAAGAGCCACACAACTTTCTTTAGGGGGAGATTCACCGAGCGTTGATAAAGAGGTGATAGAGTGGAGATGACTTCTCTAGTGATATCACATCTCCAATTCCTATGTTATTGTATGGAACAAATGCACTAAGATCTCTTCAACTCTGGGGAGATTAGTGAACAGGCTCCATAGAATAACATAGAAAGTGGAGAAGTGTTAAACTTGAGAAGTTATCTCCACTCTCATCACCTCTTTATCACCGCTTAGTGAATCTGCCCCCCTAGGTATATTAGTAAAAAAATGTACAGGTAAAAGGGGAATAATACGATTACAGTCAGAACATGGTACATATGTTGAGGGAAGTAAAGAAAAAGTGAAAAAGCAACCAAAGTGAGTAGAAGAACTGACAAAGGGATAGTAATACTTTGTTTTTTCTTTATTTTACTTTGTAGACATTAAAAAAACACGAAGAACGACATAAGTCATATCTCTCAAACCTTTATGGTTTGAGAGATATTCACAAGCAAAGTTTCCCCTCCTGTCCCTTTTACCTAGTGTAAGACATCTCTTCTCAGATGTGGAATCCAGTCCATAGACCAGACAGATAACAGCAGGGGACAATCTTCTTCCTCTGAGAACAATGAAGGCCCTGCCCCCCTTGACAAGTTTTTCCGGTTTTTCCCTTATCTTAATTGAAGATTGTCCCTCTCTGCAGTCTACCTGGGCACCTCCCTTCTGCTCTGGCTGAGCAGTGTTACATCAATAAAAGGGGCGGGAGGGGGACACTTTGTCATTGAATTACTCTTGTACTACAACTCTGACAGAATTGAAATAACACTCTCCAAAGTCCAAATACTATGATGATTAATTAGAGCTGCTTTTATTATGAAACATTACTATCCCTTTAATGTTAAACCCATGGGCACTAGTCTGTTTACAGAGGGTAAGGTGTTACCGATGTTATCAAAACTTAAATTGGATAAATGAGTTGGTCCAGAGAAAATTCCTCCAAGAATATTAGAAGAACTTAGGTCTGTGCTTGCAGTACTTCTGAGCTTTTTAACGAATCCCCGTTGGCAGGAGTGGTCCCAGAGAAGTGGAAAACTGCTAGTGTAGTAGCACTACACAAAAACAGCAGTAGGGTGGACTCTGGCAATTACAGGCCCATGAATCTGACATCAGTAGTTGGGAAATTAATGGTAAGACCTAGCCTGGAGTCCTCTATACTATTCTGGAGACTACATTTCTAGGAGGATATTAATACATTGGAGGCAGTTCAATAAAGAGTCACCAAAAAGTTGCAGGGTCTTCGTGATACAGGGTACCAGAATAAGCTCAAAGACCTTAATATGTACAGCTGGAAACAAAGTGAGAAGTGTGAGATGATAGAAACCTTTAAATATACTAAAAGATGTAATGTGGGGTGGAAAACTCAGAAGTAATGCATGACAAGTACTTTTTACTCTACTACTGTTAGCCACAGGGTGCAAGGGAACGGTGCTAGAGAGAGGTACTTGAAAATGAAGACAGACCACCATTCAGCCTTACTGCGGCCTCAGTCAGGTAATGATTCCAACCACAAGGCTGGAAAGCACAGATCATTTGAGTCAGACAATGCTCAGGATCACTGGGTAGGGACTGGGGAAATGGTCACAAGTGTAGTACTTGATCCTTTTGCCAGGTAGCTTTGAACAGGACTAGGTCTAAGACTGAAGACTGCACACAAGACTGAATAGCATTAGGAACTATAAGATACTTGGCTGCAGTTTCAGAAACGGAACACCAGTTGCTCAAGATAGGCTGGTATACAGAGACTGGACACATGGTTGTCAGAAACAGAGCTTACAGAGCATCAGTACAGGAACATTTGTGAACTGATAGTGAGATCAGAAACAGGACTGGTACAGCAACAGCAGATCAGTAAAGGGACAAGTAGCAAACAACAGCATGGTCAGAAACAGGACTAGTTCAGCAATAACAGAAAATGCAGGAACAAACAGCAAAACAAAGTGTGGGCAAGAACAGGCTGGATTAACAACTGGTGGGTTGGAGCAAACAGCATACACAGATCAAGGAAAAAAAGAAAGTTTGAGCAAGCAGCATTGCAAGTCAGTTCTATAAAGATGACCAGGTGATCAGAAGAGTTGGACAGTAGCAACAGATCAGGAGACAGATAATATAACAGGTAAACTCTGGGCCAGACTATGACGCTACTACTTTACAGAAAGGGTGCTATATACTCGTAGAACAGCCTCCTAGCTCCCAGGTGGCTGGGACAAACACTGTTATGGAATTCAAAAATGCCTGGGATAGACATAATCTCGTGTATGTAAGACTGTATTTTATTAGATAAGTAAATTGACAGACAAGAAGGGCCATATGATTCTTTCTGCTGTTGAAATCTATTTTTTATGTTTCTATGGGTCTCTCATTACTATATTCCAATGTATACATCAATGTATTTATTCCTATATTTATGGGTCAGAGAAATCTATCTGTTAGTGATAGTGCAGAGCCACAGAATCGTGTTCATTTTTCTGCATGTAAAATGTCAGCCAAGGCATCCGAGCTCATCTATAGTGGTGATGATTGTACTGCTCCTAACAGACCTGTTTTAACAATTGAGAAGAGTGCTCAGCCGACAACTCTGCCTGTCATACTTCAAACTGGATTTCCCTGTCTCTAATTATGTAGGTCTCACTTGCAGCCTGTTACATGTGTAAATCCAGGTATGTAAACTCAACAGTGTGTGAAGATGGACGTGAAAACTCAGCAGTGTGTGTGTGTGTGTGAAGATAGGTGTGAAAACTCAGCAGTGGTGAGGTACTTGTGAAAACTCATCAGTGTGTGGAGATGGGTGTGAAAACTCATCAGTGTGTGGAGATGGGTGTGAAAACTCAGCAGTGTGTGGAGATGGGTGTGAAAACCCATCAGTGTGTGAAGATAGGTGTGAAATTCTAGCCTTGTGTTAAAGACGGAAGTGAAAATTCAGTATTGTTGAAGATGGGTATGAAAACTCAAAACTGTGTAAATATATATATGTGAAAACCCACCATTAAGTGAAGATAAGTGTAGAAATCAATGAGGCTGTTGTATGGAGAAGAACTGGCACGTTTCACTGGCAAATCAACCGAATTATAGACGAAGAATAAATGTTTTCTTGATTAAAATTGAGCTTTTAATCCACTTATTGCTATGGACTGGACACATCTCTAGCACGCAAGGGGTTAACAATTTCATTTAAATGAAAGGGATTGTTAATTTTACCTTCTGGTGCAGTTGGTTTGCTTGAGTATTGCTCCAGTTCCATCAGCTTCAGTATTTTGTCAAGTATAAGTACCTAAGGACACCACATTCTACGGAGTTGAACCGCACACTCCTAGTTAGTGGCTAGCCAAATTGTGTTTATTTACAAAAGAAACTTTTAAGGGGTTATGGTGATTACCATTTACATATAGATTTGAGGCCAACACAAATTACTCTCTATGGAACTATTTACTTAAAGAGCTGAGCAAAGCAATATGTCAACCATTAAGACTAGGGGAAAGGTGCTTTCAACTTAAATAAAGGCAAGGATTTTTTTACAGTAAGGCTGTGGAATTATTTGCCTTAGCAGACTGTTTTGGCTGATACTATTGATGCTTTCCCATTGGATAGATTTGTAGCCCTGAATGACATTGGGAATGATGTCAGTTGGCTTCCATACAGATAGGATGTTTATTCACGGGGATATATGAGTCAGAAATGGCATCAATGTCTTCCTCTGAACAAACAAGATAATAAATCAAAGGATGAATTTCTTTTTTTCAGCCTCGTCAACTATGTTACTATTTAAATATAAACTAAAAATTCTATGACTCTATTTAAACTTTAATATTTAGCAGGATTGGTTACTATTAAACCCTTGGAAGCTAGAGTTCTCACCAAGGAATTGAGAAGCATCTAAAGGCTTAAAACACCCATTATGTTTACAAGAGCCCGATAGTGTCCTAAAACGACCTTGTTAGATGTCCATTTTACATATCAATATGTGTGGGTTTCACCTATATGTCTCAAATTGCTGAATGCAGTGGATCACATTGGTATTTGAAAAATGTATGTTTGGCACATGATAATGTAGAATCATCCTCCAGATCAACCCCCCAGTAGATTAACATGGGTTGAAGCTGATCTTGTATGGCTTTGGGAAGTTGGAGAAGCCAATCATTTCTGGTGAGAGGTCTGTTTCTTCAGGGTCCAAGGAGGATATGATGTGCTGTAACATGGTAGTTATGAAGACAAATACCTCCAATCGAGCAAGAACCTCCACGAGTATAGGTTCTCATAGCTCCACTCATGGCCACACCTCTGATCCTCACATGACCCCACCCCCAGTCCCATCCACTGTTTACTGGAACAGAAAATACCCTTGGGCTATAACAAGAAAGGACCAAAAAATACTTTAACCCCTTAGTTGCTATTGAGATCTTCAACACCTTCCTTAGCAATGTATTGGGGATTTCTGTAGTATTCAATGGATTAAATAATAACCAGCAAATGGGTATATAAACTTGTGACTTCTCTGGTCACACCCACAATTCAGAATGTGAGTGTGGCCAGCACAGCTAAGTCACCACACAAAATGTGGTGCTCTAGGCTGTTGCCTACTCTGCCTGTTGGGTGATCTGTCCCTGTAATAAGCTATTCCATGACCCCTATTTTCTCTTTGTAAAGTAGTGAGCCTCCTTTTGCTGTAGAGCAGGCCTCCATCAGCAGGTCACGTTTACTAGACTTATTCCCCATAAAAGCAACTGTTGGTAAGAAAGTTGCTAATTTAGTCCTGTGTTGGCTGAGATTTACCATTACTCTGTTGTTATTAATAACAGATCAATTAGAGAAAGTAACATATCTCTGAATCTTATTTTTGGGTTTATATCACACAATAATTAACACTACAATTGCACTATTATTTGCAAGAAAACATGAATACAGATTGGGGGAGATACACTGATGTGTGATAGAGAGGTGATAAAGTGGAGATGAGTTCTCCAGTGGTATTACTTCTCCAATTCCTATGTTATTCTATACAGCCTATGTATTTTGTGTCATGGTTTGGTTGAATTGCTCTGTGATTTTACACTCTGCTGTTGACATACTAGCTGCCTTTCCTTCCCTGTGTCAGGTTGACTCAGCTGATGATTATGAACTGCCTTTACTTATCAGTTCCTACAGTTACACACCTGATTGTTATCAGCCAACCCCTTCCATGCTATTTAAGCAGCTAGGCCCATTTCTTCCTTGCCCTTGTGTTGTTTATGGTTGCAAGTACATTCTCCTATGTTCCAGATTATCCGTGCATGACCTGACTTCCTCTGATGTCCCTTCTGACTCCTGATTTCTGTCTTGTTCATGACATCGCTGACATCTGCATCCTTGACCTTGGCTTGACTGAATACCTGTCTTGGTTCCTGACCCCAGCTTGTCTTTTGTTTTATACTCCTGGATCACCATTATGCTTTGATTATGTTAATAAAGGTGTTTTGCACTTTACATTTTTGTGTCTGTCTGGTTCCTGGTCTCTAACATTTCACAAGGGCCATGAACCCAGAAGGTGCAGGCAATCCACCGAATGTTTTTACCAGGCTGGATCAGGTAGACCAGAACATGGACCAGTTTGCGTTTGCGTTAATCCATACTGTGCATCTGGCTCCACCACCTCAGCAAGCCCTGATGCAATACTAGAAAAACAAAGGAATAAACAGCGCAAATAGACTCCTCTGAGTGTAGTATTTTTCAAATCCTTGAACCTTCACCCACACCACGTGCTTCAAATTGGGTACTCGCTTGTAATTGAGGTTATAACTGCCTCCCAGTGTGTATCAGCATCCCTGTTTAACCCAGGTTGGTTATATTTTACTGTGTTCTTCCAGAGTTACTTCTTCTCTCATACACTTGTACCATCAGGTAAATATCACTTTGACCCTCTTATAGATTAAGGGGTGCAATGTTAGGGACACTCAGGTCTCACCACAGGTACAGCGTTTGGATCAAAGATACACAGATAATGAATATGCGTTGTTCCCAAACTAGGTTCTCATGAGCCCCCATCCCAGTTGAAGAACACAGTAAAATATAACCAACCTGGGTTAAACAGGGATGCTGATACACACTGGGAGGCAGTTATAACCTCAATTACAAGCGAGTACCCAATTTGAAGCACGTGGTGTGGGTGAAGGTTCAAGGATTTGAAAAATACTACACTCAGAGGAGTCTATTTGCGCTGTTTATTCCTTTGTTTTTCTAGTATTGTATTGGGAATCCCACCCATTGTACAGCAGCATTGGACCGTGAGATCCATCATTGGAAGAATTTTACTTACCTTATTTATGGACTTGTTGAAACAACAGCTATTGGTATAATATTTTTGACTCTTATTGTTTGTGGCGCCTCCTTATATATCTCGGGGTGGGTACTTGTGGTAGTTCCATACCTCTGAGATATAATACTTTGTAAGCCCTGATGCAGACTGCCCCTATGTCTGCTGCCACTTCCGCTCTTGCTGCTACTGGTGATTCCAATATTGCTAGAGGCATGACTGGGTCCACCCATTTCCCCAGAGTTATGGGGATGACCCTAACCAGTACAGAGATTTCCTGAACCAGGTTGGTATCTATATGGCGATAGTACCTCAGGCCTTCCCGTCTGATAGTAGTACGGTGGGCTTTGTGATTTCCTTAATCTCTGACAGGGCCTTGGCCTGGGCTAATCCCCTTTGGGAGGTGCAGAAACCTGTAGTATACAATTACCTTGAGTTTGTGGTATCCTTTAAAGGGTATTTGATGTGCCGGCCCACTCCACTTTGGCAGGGTACATGGACAGTTTCGGATTACGCCATTGGCAGCTGTGGTTGGTTGGAATAATGATGTTCTTGTGGCTGATTTCTCTAATGGGCTCTCAGATACAGTTAAAGACGAGATTGCAGCCTTGGACCTCCCCAGAGATTTAGAGGACCTGGTCTCATATTGTGTCCTAATTGACTCCCGAATCGGTGACGAAATCTTAGTGCATAGGCTCCATACAATAACATAGGCATTGGAGAAGTGATAAACTGGGCAAGTCATCTCCACTTTATCACCTCTTTATCACTCCTTAATGAATCTACCCATTGTTTTTATGTGATAACTGTAGAAAAAGACACTAAAGGTTGTTAAATGTAATTCTTGGACACAAGTATTGCTCTTTTTATTAAAAAGCTGCATTTGTTTAAAAAATATGAGCAGACTGTGTGCAAAAACCCACTAGTGTGTTCTTGTAATTGTAACCTAGTGTGTGGCCTGCAGTGTCCTTAGTAAATGTGGCCTAGTGTGCTCTAGCGCAACCTTAGTAAATGTGGCCTAGAGTGCTCTAGCGCAACCTTAGTAAATGTGGCCTAGTGTGACCTAGTCACAGCAAAAGATCACCGATGCTCTCAAGGCCCTACGCCTATATGTTCATTATTACCGTAAAAGTATTTAGACTTTTGTAGGTGGTGGTACAGGGGAAATATTAGGTAAAAAAATAGACAGACTACGCTGCAGAACTGGCACTCACACTTAACAGTCATGTAATCATAGACAATATAAAGTATTGAATGCCCACATTGAATTGTGTAGTTTAAAACTTAACGTTTAATAATACGTATATTAAAAGGAAGACAGCAAATTTTTTGTTAAAATAATCATTGTTTGCATCCAGTGTAAGTCATAGAAACCTGGCATCCAATGACAGACAACAAACAAATTCAACAGTTGCAAATTTTTTGTAGATTAAGTACTGCAAATGGAACATTAATAGCCGATAGATCTAGACCAGAGGTTTTCAGCCCATGCCCTCAGTGGCCACTAACAGGCCAGGACTGAGGAATTTCCCTGTTAGAACACAAGTGTGTTGATCAGAGGCTCAGTTGTATTGATTAACTCACCTGTGCTCTTAAAAGGAAATTCTAAGATCAGATTTAACAGATATATACAGAAGTTTATTCCCACATTACTGTGGGTTTTATTGATGTGGAGCAATCTGATACACTGGTATATACAATACACAGTGTGATCTCCTAAATAGAGGAGCAGAGGGATTTGGGTCTCAAACAGGGACTGTACCTTCTATACTGTATAGTGACAGTCCTTATACACAGACACATGCAGACTGTATACTATACAGCAGAGGTTCTCAGCCCATGCCCTCAGTGGCCACTAACAGGCCAGGACTTAGGAATTTCCCTGTTAGAACACAAGTGTGTTGATCAGAGGCTCAGTTGTATTGATTAACTCACCTGTGCTCTTAAAAGGAAATTCTAAGATCAGATTTAACAGATATATACAGAAGTTTATTCCCACATTACTGTGGGTTTTATTGATGTGGAGCAATCTGATACACTGGTATATACAATACACAGTGTGATCTCCTAAATAGAGGAGCAGAGGGATTTGGGTCTCAAACAGGGACTGTACCTTCTATACTGTATAGTGACAGTCCTTATACACAGACACATGCAGACTGTATACTATACAGCAGAGGTTCTCAGCCCATGCCCTCAGTGGCCACTAACAGGCCAGGACTGAGGAATTTCCCTGTTAGAACACAAGTGTGTTGATCAGAGGCTCAGTTGTATTGATTAACTCACCTGTGCTCTTAAAAGGAAATTCTAAGATCAGATTTAACAGATATATACAGAAGTTTATTCCCACATTACTGTGGGTTTTATTGATGTGGAGCAATCTGATACACTGGTATATACAATACACAGTGTGATCTCCTAAATAGAGGAGCAGAGGGATTTGGGTCTCAAACAGGGACTGTACCTTCTATACTGTATAGTGACAGTCCTTATACACAGACACATGCAGACTGTATACTATACAGCAGAGGTTCTCAGCCCATGCCCTCAGTGGCCACTAACAGGCCAGGACTTAGGAATTTCCCTGTTAGAACACAAGTGTGTTGATCAGAGGCTCAGTCATATTGATTAACTCACCTGTGCTCTTAAAAGGAAATTCTAAGATCAGATTTAACAGATATATACAGAAGTTTATTCCCACATTACTGTGGGTTTTATTGATGTGGAGCAATCTGATACACTGGTATATACAATACACAGTGTGATCTCCTAAATAGAGGAGCAGAGGGATTTGGGTCTCAAACAGGGACTGTACCTTCTATACTGTATAGTACCAGTCCTTATACACAGACACATACAGACTGTATACTATACAGCAGAGGTTCTCAGTCCATGCCCTCAGTGGCCACTAACAGGCCAGGACTGAGGAATTTCCCTGCTAGAACACAAGTGTGTTGATCAGAGGCTCAGTCATATTGATTAACTCACCTGTGCTCTTAAAAATTCTAAAATCCTGGACTGTTAATAGCCACTGAGAGCACAGGTTGAGAACCACTGCTATACAGTGCCAGACCATTGTAGAGAATTTTTAACCCTTTGAGTGCCAGGGGGTAAGCGATGCATTGCATCCCCTCTGGCATAGAAATGGTTAAGTTACTCTTTCTTTAAGTGAATGATATAGAAGAAGATGAAAGCATTTTTTTTTACACAGACTAATTTAACAGATCTATACAGAAGTTTATTCCCAAATTACTGTGGGTTTTATTGATGTGGAGCAATCTGATACACTGGTATATACACCACACAGTGTGATCTCCTAAATAGAGGAGCAGAGGGATTTGGGTCTCCTACAGGGACTGTCCCTCCTATACTGTATAGTGCCAGTCCTTATACACAGACACATGCGGACTGTATACTATACAGGAGTTACAAGTTACATTACTGTTCTTTTATAGAAGTAAATATCTTGTAATGTTCCCTGATGGAACTAGGTGTTTTGTGTATCAAGGATAAGTATCTCCTTGCTAGTAGAAGGTTAATAAATACAATTATATTCTACATATTCCATGAGACAAGCTGGTATTTGCCCCAGTAAATAAGAAGTTTAGATCTATTAAAGTTCTATTTGCAATACTTAATCTGCAATCACTTTGTAATTGTTGAATTTGTTTGTTGTCTGTCATTGGGCGCCAGGTTTCTATGACTGATACTGGATGCAAACAATTATTATTTTAACTACAAATTTGCACTCTTCTTTTTAATATATCTTAGTAAATGTTATGTTTTATATTACAACACAATTCAATGTGGGCATTCCATACATTAACCTTTGAGTGCCAGAGGGGTACGCAACACATTGTTTTGCAATGTGTTGCGTACCCCTCTGGCACTCAGAGGGTTAATGATTGTTCAGGGTGAGTGCTAGTTCTGCAATGTAATCTGTTTTTTTTTTTTTTTTTTTACTGTGATCTAGTGCAACCTTTGTAAATGTGTCCTAGTGTGATCTAGTGCAAAAATGTGTCTTAGTGTGATCAAGTGAAACCTTAGTAAATGTGTCCTAGTGTGATCTAGTGCAACAATAGTAAATATGTCCTAGAGGGATCTAGTGCAATCTTAGTAAATGTGTCCTAATGTGATGTAGTGCAACCTTCGTAAATGTGTCCTAGTGTGATCTAGTGCAACTTAGTAAATGTGTCCTAGTGTGATCTAGTGCAATCTTAGTAAATGTGTCCTAGTGTGATATAGTGCAATGTTAGTAAATATGTCCTAGAGGGATCTAGTGCAATCTTAGTAAATGTGTCCTAGTGTGATGTAGTGCAACCTTCGTAAATGTGTTCTAGTGTGATCTAGTGCAACCTTGGTAAATGTGTTCTAATATGATCTAGTGCAACCTTAGTAAATGTGTTTGAATGTGACCTATTGCAACCTTAGTAAATGTATCCTAGTGTGATCTAGTGCAACCTTAGTAAATGTGTCCTAGTGTGATCTAGTGCAACCTTAGTAAATGTGTCCTAGAGAGATCTAGTGCAATCTTAGTAAATGTGTCCTAGTGTAATCTAGAGATCTGCACATATACTCTCTGACACTACAGAGCCACACATACACTTGTCCACTGATAGTCACAGGACCACACATACACTTCTAACATGCTAGCCTTGTTACACTGCCCCCTGCTTGTCCCAGAACCAAACATACACTCTTTGACACAGGCCTTGTTCCTCTGATCACTTGTAGTCACAGATGATCCACACATACACTGTCTGACCCCACCGGTCTTAATCCTCTGCCCAATGGTAGTCACTGACCACCACGTGCACTGTCAGCAGCCATCCCCTTCTCACTCTACAATCTATTATTCTGTTATTCAGTAATGCAGGCTGGTTCAGTTCAAACTGCACAGTTAAGTGATTCCATGGGAACGTTTTACTACGTACTTCTAGAAATATCTGGTAAGGAAAGAGCACATGGAACCACTCCATTGTGCAGCTTCAAGTGATAAGTGACATTGGGATTGCTCTTCACAACCCTATAACTTAACATTGTGGGTGTGGCCAGCACAATGAGACACCTGTCATATTTAAGTAGAATAAAGAGGGATTAACAAATTAAAGATTTTTTGGGGGGGAGTGCTTTTTCACCTTGTGAAAGTTAAGTCCTTAACAATGCACACCATTCTATTCCTCCTTTCAATTGGTTAAACAGTATTTAATCTTTTTGATTATGGAAATGTCCCCAACATGTTGTGTAGGGAGGGTCAGTTGACAAGGAGATTTATGCACTAAGGCGTGATAAAGAGGTGATAAAGTAGAGATTACTTCTCCGGTGATTTCACTTCTCCATTTCTTATGTTATTCTATGGAGCCTATGCATTAAGATCTCCAAAACGTAAGAAATGTTTGTGAATAGGCTCTATAGAATTACATAGGAACTGGAGAAGTGATATCACTTAAGAAGTAATTTCTACTTTATCACATCTTTATCACACCTTAGTGAATAACCCCCAAGGACTTTCTCCCCTTAAACTGTGGTGAAGGTAGGTCTATGTAACCTCCACCCAACCCTTTTAATATTGGAATGGGGTGTGATTGTATAGTATTAAGTAAATAAAAGCAATAGTATATGTCCATGTATACTGTGTTGTCCAACTGAAATACTTGACCATCATATTTATGATCTAAAAGTAATGCAAACAATTCTATAGAACTTCTAGAGATAATAAAAAATAAAACTCCCAATAAAGACAAACAAATCCACACCAGGCAGATGTCTGATATTAACAGAGTCAAACTTGAATTTGTGGTGTTTTTATACCTCTGAAAGCTTGTTAGCAGGTGGTATACGGCTGGATTTAAATTGCTTGTGGTTTGATGGATTCTGATTTTTTTATGACATTTCACGGATTAAATCATATCAAAATATCATCTAAGACTATGAATGGCTGATAACCATGTTTCAAACTTTATTAATAAAAATTAAGAATAGAATTCATTGCATATTAAAGTGATAGTAATACTTCATTTTAACTTTATTTTATTTTGTAGGCATTAAAAAAACATGAAGAACGATATAAGTCTTATCTCTCAAACCTTTATGGTTTATGAGATATTCACAAGCAAAGTTTCCCCTTCCGCACCTTTTACCTACTGTAAACAATCTCTTCTCAGATGTGGAATGCAGTCTATAGACTGGACAGATAACAGAAGGGGACACTCTTATTCCTATGAAAACAATGAAATCCCTGCCCCCCTTGACAAGTTTTTCAGGTTTTTCCCTTATCTTAATTGAAGATTGTCCCTCTCTGCAATCTACCTGGGCACCTCCCTTCTGATCTGGCTGAAGAGTGTGACATCAGTAAAAGGGGAGGGAGGGGGAAACTTTGTTTGTGAATATCTCTCAAACCATAAAGGTTTGAGAGATAAGACTTATATCATTCTTCATGTTTTTTTAATGCCTACAAAATAAAATAAAGTTAAAACAAAGTATTACTATCCCTTTAAGTCTCCTTCCCTGATAGAATCCACCACTACTACCAAAGCTGCATAAGGTGAATTTCCCTTCCATAAAAAGGGAAGGATAAATGTTTCAAGATAGGTGAGTTGGTATTTAATTCTGAATGGATCCACTAATGACAAAATTCCATGACTGGTGATATCTGGGAGATCACAGTCAGACATTCTACAAAGTGACATCTGTGAGCTGAGAGTATCTGTTCTCCATATGCAATTAATTTTGGGCATCCCTCTGTTAGGTCTTTATAGAATGGGTAGAGTGGATTTCTCATTGAGAGGTTGGGGAGCTGTGTTTATCGACTCCCACCGTGAGGCACCTGTAATCAACAGTAAGAGATAAAACATCCTACTCTTGTAACAAAAGAAAATGGTGGAAACTGTTTATTTATTTAGTTATGTATTTTATCATAACAACCTAACACTTTAACGCTGATGCACCGAATACCGCTCTATGATGCAAAGGGTTAAGGACCTGAAGGTTTACGTTGTGTAAAAGTTAAGTCACTAGATGTGGTTTGAGTCTTGTAAAACAGTCTGTTTTGTGGGAAAATCAAATTTACCGAACAATTTATCTCATTTTTATTGTGACCATACCTCTTCCATTTTGATAAGAAAGCTGTCTATCTTATGCCGAGGGCTGCCAAGATTTATAGTCTTCTTCTCAAGCTCCATCCTTTCTCTGACAAAGTCATCCATCTGCTTTGCATACTTTTCTGCTCTGTGGCGAGGTCCTGGTAAATACTTCATCACCACTTCAAATATATTATAGAGCTGTATGGAAGCAAAAGAGGCTTATTAACGGTACAATTGTAGACTTTATGTTTTCTTCTGAACACCAGAAGGGAGTTAAACTAAGGTGAAATAAGCTTTCCCTCCCCTATTCTGTGGTTCCTCTGCACTACGATATCTCCAACCTGAGAAGAAGACTTCAAAGAGGAACAGGAGAGTTTATCTCAGCTTTATACACTTTTACTTCACTTTACTGTACAAACCTCAGATGTCCAGAAACAAAGTCAAACAAAGTCCTGTCTTGCATAAAAAGAGGTATTGAGGCAAGAGTGGATAACATTATTTTGCCATTATACAAATCATTGGTAAGACCTCACCTTGAGTATGCAGTGCAATTTTGGGCACCGGTTCTGAAAAAGGATATACTAGAACTAGAGAGGGTACAGCGGAGAGCAACAAAATTAATTAAGGGAATGGAGGACTTGACATATGAGGAACGACTAAACAAACTTGGTTTATTTACTCTAGAGAAAAGACGACTAAGAGGAGACCTTATCACATTGTACAAGTATATGAGAGGTCAATACAAGGATCTCTGTGGTGAGCTATTTATTCCAAGGCCTGATCAGGTGACCAGGGGACACCCCTTGAGATTAGAGGAAAGGAGGTTTAAACTTCAGCAGAGGAAGGGTTTTTTTACGGTAAGGTCTGTCAAATTGTGGAATTCATTGCCCAGGGAGGTGGTTATGGCAGATACAATGGATACATTTAAGAGAAGATTAGATACATTTCTTTCAAAAGGGAACATACAGAGTTATACTGTTTATCAGTAGGCTGATCAGGAAGGTCTGATAAAGACTAATTTAATTGGTAGCAGGAAAGCTATAAAATTCTCAGTTACTGAGGTATGAGGCGAAGGTTGAACTCGATGGACTTCTGTCTTTTTTCAACCTAATTTACTATGTTACTATGTTACTTTGTGATATCATTTTAGAAATTATAGCAAGGTTTCCCCAAGATCAAAAATGAATTTTGGAGATATTGAGGGTTTTGCATTAAGGAGTGGTAAATTCTTAAGTGTGATAAATTCTGTAGTTTCTATGCAGTTCTATGAAGCCTTGGCAGTAACATCTCCCCATTTTAAGAGATCTTAGTGCCTAGGCTCCATAGAACAACAAAGGCGTTGGATTATCTCACTGGAGAAGTCATCTCCTTTTTGAGGCTGATGTCTGCAACATAGGGGGCACATACAAATTATTTAAATTTGCAGTGATTTAAATTGGACTTGAATGTTGTGGAGTAGTTGATTTGTTCCAGAATTACTCCAGTTATTCTTAGTACATCAGAGTCAGTATTACACCTTTATGCATCTCCCCTCTAATGTCCAAAAGTATAAAGATGTAGTGACCCCAATTTTGTAGATCATTGACAAGATCTCACTCAGTTCTCTGGTTTTTATTTCTACAGATGTGATCTCCCAAAGGACAGTGGCACAATAGCTCAAAACATTGCTAAGACCTAACTATTTTTCAGAAACTTATCAGCTCTCCAGAAATGCACAGAGAGGAGGGACACCATAGATTAGCGCTTTGGTAAGACCTGTCTAGTCTTCAGACATGTATCAGATCTACATAAGAACATAGAGAGGCAGTAACACCATAGATCAGAGCTTTGGTAAGACCTGTCTAGTCTTTAGACATGTATCAGATCTACATAAGAACATAGAGAGGCAGTAACACCATAGATCAGAGCTTTGGTAAGACCTGTCTAGTCTTTAGACATGTATCAGATCTACATAAGAACATAGAGAAGCAGTGACACCATAGATCAGAGCTTTGGTAAGACCTGTCTAGTCTTTAGACATGTATCAGATCTACATAAGAACATAGAGAGGCAGTAACACCATAGATCAGAGCTTTGGTAAGACCTGTCTAGTCTTTAGACATGTATCAGATCTACATAAGAACATAGAGAAGCAGTGACACCATAGATCAGAGCTTTGGTAAGACCTGTCTAGTCTTTAGACATGTATCAGATCTACATAAGAACATAGAGAGGCAGTAACACCATAGATCAGAGCTTTGGTAAGACCTGTCTAGTCTTTAGACATGTATCAGATCTACATAAGAACATAGAGAGGCAGTAACACCATAGATCAGAGCTTTGGTAAGACCTGTCTAGTCTTTAGACATGTATCAGATCTACAGAAGAACACAGAGAAGCAGTGACACCATAGATCAGACTTTGGTAAGTCCTAGCTAGTCTTCAGATGTTTATCACATCACCAGTGAAACATTAAGAGGTACAGTATTGCCACCTGTTATCACGGTGCCCGTGCTTTGTGCAGCAGGCGGCGACATTCTGACTGCTAGTTTGCATTGCTGGTTATTGATTGGCTAACACCTTTTGTCACCACCCAGTGATGGCCTTTATATACCCTGTCATTTCTCAGGATGGTGCCCTTTGGTGGTGTACTTGTTCCTGCGTTCCTGATCCGTTATATGACCCAGCCTGCCTGACGACGTTCCTGATTCTGCTCGCTTGCTGACTGTATCTGGTTGAGAACCTGCTCCGTTGCTGACCTGGCCTGGCTGAGAACCCGCTTCCATTACCGACTGCATCTGGCTGAGAACCCGCTTCTGTTACCATCTGCATCTGGCTGAGAACCCGCTTCCGTCGCTGACCTGGCCTGGCTGAGAACCTGCTTCCGTTACAGACTGCATCTGGCTGAGAACCCGCTTCTGTTGCTGACCTGGCCTGGCTTTGAACCCTCTTCCATTACCGAGTGTATCTGGCTGCACCGCTTCCATTTCCCGGTGCTGGCCAGTGCACCTGTCCTGATCTGACCCTTTGGGGCTGCCAGTTGCCTTGATCGCTTCCGTGTGTTTGGTACCGTGCATTTACAGCTTACCACTGTGATCTCGCTGCTGCCTCCGTTACGTTCAGTGGTGCTGTGTTTTACCCGTGTGCCGCGAGTTCTTGTATCTGTTGACCATTGCTAGGCTTAGTGCCTAGTCTCTCTCCATACCGCTGTTGCGGAGTGTACAAGCGAAGTACCGGTGCAGTGTTCTATCACTGACTGTGTTATTCTGATCTCTCTGTGTCCACCTCTCATACCTTGCTGGGCTCACTCCCTCTGGGAGTTGCAGTATTCAGGGCTTTACCATTTAACCCTTGGTGTACATGGACGTTCCAGGTAGAGGTTGCTATTCTCTAACTGCAGGAACCTCCGGCTCAAGAGCCAGCATTACGTTGCTCCATCCTCTAGAGGGGACATTGGTTGTTTCCACCACTGTATGTGCTGTGCTGCAATCCACCCCTAGCGCTCTAGGGATATTCTGGGAGAGTTATCTCGGTCTGTTGCCATCCGGTGCCAGGGTCAGTGGTGCCTCGATCATTGGGTTCTACACCACCCAGGCGTCTGGGTTGTGCCAGTAGTGTTGCCTTACTCCTTGGGTTCTGTGTCTCCCAGGTGTCTGGGTGTGCCAACACAGTTGCCTCGCTCCTCTGGGTCGAGCCAGTCACCCTCATCTGGACCACCGTGATCTAGGTCCGGTGGTCAGTCTGCTGCCTACCGATTCTGCCAGCTGTCCTGATCTTTACCAGGTTCTCTGCTGCCTAATGATTGTCATTTTCATTACATGTAAATTCCTGTATTGGCATATACTGTTGTATTCACGTGCCTGTATATCTACTCCATTGTATGGGCCATAGGCCTATCTATGTCTTGAACTTTTCTCTAATAAAGTTATTTTAACCTTACCAAACTGTTCTGAGTGTTCATCAAAAACCGTGACACCTGTGCACTACAATCTCTTCATCATGAGAAAGAGGCTCCTTAGAATAACATGGGTACTGGCACGTCAATTTTAAAAACCCCTGACACATCCCAAAGAATTGATAACGGAGGCGTAAACATCTAGCTGTAGCCATTGTTTTTATCCCTTCCAATTTGCGGGGAAAAGCATATCCATTGGTGCCTTATGTATCAAATCAAACTGGAGAAATTCCGGGACAAACAAACTGCACCATAGGGTAGAAATGAGCATTACCAAAATAGTCATTGATTTAAATGGTGTTTTAACTTCTTGTGTGCTAGAGAAATCTCCAATGAATTGTAAGACAGTGTGCTGAAGATCTCGCTAACATTCTTGGGGTTAAAATACGCGTTTAGAACATTGGAATACTGACCATTTGTCTACAGGATTAAATAGATTCCTTCCTCTTAACATACCTGGAAATATCCTTCTTCTTTGGAACCCCCAGAGAGGACTCATGGGCTGAGAATGGTCGTGTCTAAATGGTCTGAATCGAGTCATAAAGTGGGCAGGCCTTAATCAGGTGGGTGGGGCTGAGATAAGAAAGGGTGGGTTTTGAGTACAGAATGGGCAGGAAGTGGCCACAAGAGTGGGAAATAGATGGAACAGACAAGAAGTGAATGGACTTACCTAGGGAACTCACCACCACTGAAGAATCAGCCTTTGTCCCTGGAGAACAGTCAATTAACTCTAATAACCAGAGTCTCCAGAGCAAATCCTATGATTCTGTGACTGCTGGGCCCCAAGGATATGTCTCTTGAACAAGAGGACCGAGATAGACCTGAATGCAGCCATGAATTGAAATATCCTTGCACAGTGGGAGAGTTTATCTCACCTTCATCTCCCTTTTATCAAACCTTAGTGCATCTCTCCTCCCCGCACCCAAAACTAAAAGTGTATCCTTTTAATATACCTCATTCAAAATCGCGTGCGGCCACACACCACATTAATCATGTCGGAGTGTTGAAAAGGGCAACCTGAGGCTCTCTCCCTGCATAACAGAGCAAGATTCTCATGTCGCTTCCTTAAACAGCGCTTCAACCGACAGGCAACGTCGAATTTATTGCCAAAATTATGCCTCCATGTTAATTTGATTAAAAAAAACTGGGTTACGTTTTATTAAAACGTACATAACAAAAATACATACTAAATTCACTTAGAAATTAAATTTAGACTATTGCTAAAAGATTTAACCATTTATGGCCTGGAAATGCATCCTTAACTTCACTTTTTCTGAGATAAGTAATCTCAGTCTGATGAGCAAATTTCATCTTGCATGGGATCTTCTCAGCACAGAAAATGACAGCTTGTGAGGGAAAGTGTTACGGAGAGCAGGGCAAAATCAGTACATATAGCTCTTTAAAAGATATTATTGTTCCATAGCCCTCCTTACTGAGACACATGGAGGCACAATGCTGGCAATGCTGGCAATAAATTGGATGCTGCTGTGAAGACACAGGACGGGGGCACGCGCAGATCCACTCCAAAGACCACAGACAGTTTAAAAACCAAATGTTTTATTGAAAAAATCTTTAAAAAGCGGAGTTTCCATACACCAATGATTATGATGACTGCATATCACCTAACGCGTTTCATGACGTCACTTAATCATAGGTTACCATATAATAATAAATTGGATGCTGCTGGTTGAAGTGCCTTTAAAGGAGGCAACATGAGAATCTCACGTAGGGTGAGATTCTCATGTTGCCCTTTTCAAAACGGTGACATGTTTAATGCTGCGAGTGGCAGCACGCTATTTCGAGTGCAATATTTTAAAAGTGAAAAAACTAAAAGGGATTTACAAGAAAAATACACAATAAGAAAATAAAAAACAAAGCAATTACAGTACAAACCATCTGGGATAAAAAAAAAAATGATCATAGAATTAAATGGGGCTTCAAACCCAAGAGAGCCAGCAGTGTACTACATTGGGACCCACTTTAGAATTCAAGGTGTTACAAGCCCCATTTAAAGGAGAAATATACATATATATTAGGGCTTTTCCAGTTGATTAAAACACAGGAAAATCCATTATTGCAAGAACAATGTATTTACATGTAGCCAGACAGCTCTTGAAAAAGAAGCAGTAGCTTTGGAGCGCGTTGAGCGTTTCTGGCATTATTTCTTACTACATTGTAAGGTTTATGTATTGATAATAAATGTTTTAAATATTTTTGGTGGAGCAGACTATATTTCTTCACTCACGGGTGGTTGAACTCCGAGCAGGGAGGATAGTTATACCCTGCATGCCATTACTAACGGCTTCAACAAGATTAGCTGGTGAGATCTATCCTGTGAGTATCATTTCAAGTTTTAATTTGTATATTGAATTTGTGGATTGCGCCCCTTCTGGTTGTTGTGTTTCTGTTCAGGTATCTAACATGTTGGATACCCACCTGGAACTCATTGGTTTAAAGCAGAAATAGTACTTCCTTTACTATGGCCTTAAAATCCTAATGTCACTATGAATTGTGTCCTCGTGCCATTGTTGAAGAGATAACATCTCCATAGACATGACATCCAGAACTGATTGAAGATGCTTAAACAAGAAGCAATGACAACATCTGTAGTCATTAGGATTTTGCAGCGATAGTAAAGAGTGTTTCTGGGGGTGTGGAGTGGGTATTATTAGGAATTGTTAGTTCTCCTATAATGTGTCTGATAAGGATCCTGATCATTACCTGTCCCTAGAAGGAAGTCATGGACTTGAATATTCCATGGTTGATTTTCATGAACCTGAGGAATTCAGAGTCATCGTAGCTGAATCGTTTCCCGAAGATTATGGAGGATATGATGTTGGAGGCCACCAGACTGAAATAGTATTTATTGGTTAATGGCCACTCCTGAAAAACAGCAGGGGAGGGAAAGGTAAAGGTTGATTGGTCCATATTTATGTTAAATCAGAAAAAAGGGTTGTAATTGAGTGATTTCAATCAAACCAAGTAAGGAATATGGCTTAATGCAGAAAAACAAAAGATTATCAATCTTAAAGAAAATCAAATGCACCATAAAAATTAACCAAACAACTTTTGATAGAAATTAGGATTTTAAAGGGATAGTAATGTTTCATAATAAAAGCAGCTCTAATTAATCATCATAGTATTTGGACTTTGGAGAGTGTTATTTCAGTTCTGTCAGTTGTAGTTCCAGAGTAATTCAATGACAAAGTATCCCCCTCCCTCCCCTTTTACTGATGTAACACTGTTCAGCCAGAGCAGAAGGGAGGTGCCCAGGTAGACTGCATAGAGGGACAATCTTCAATTAAGATAAGGGAAAAACCTGAAAAACTTGTCAAGGGGAGCAGGGGTTTCATTGTTCTCATAGGAAGAAGATTGTCCCCTGCTGTTATCTGTTATGGTCTATGGACTGCATTCCACATCTGAGAAGAGATGGCTTACACTAGGTAAAGGGGCAGGAGGGGAAGCTTTGCTTGTGAATATCTCTCAAACCATAAAGGTTTTAGAGATAAGACATATATCATTCTTCATGTTTTTTAATGCCTACAAAATAAAATAAAGTTAAAACGAAGTATTACTATCCCTTTGACCCCTTTTGCAATGTGGTGGAAACCTTTCTACTATCCAACGGGTTAAAAGCCAATTTAAATCAATGGGAATTCTTATTCCTACAGTTGATATAATTAATAATTATTCATCTTTTTTGCTTTCGGCATAAGGAATTAAAAAAGCAGTAAACTTTTATTATGAAAATATAAACATTTTAGGGATTCTGTTGAGTAAAACAGATTAAACATGGCCCTCTAGTGGTGAGTTTCCAATTAGTTATTCTGTTGCATTTTCAGGGAGAGGTGAGTCACTGGCAAACAGTTCTCCATAGAATGTGATAGAGTTGCTTCCTGTCAGACAGATCTTTCAGGACGTAATCACTCTGTAATTCACTTCCTGATAATTTGAACTTCACATTTGAATAATGCAACTGGCAGCGGTGGGAGTGACCTTGTATTACTCAGCAGGAAAAGCTCTATAACATATAGGTTTTCATAAAAACGTTTACTGCTTTTTTTCAAAGGGAAAATATCACCTATTTAAAGGAAAACTATCATATCATGTATTTGCCCCATTGGCACATCTAAGGATGAATGTGAAGCTGCATCATATACTCCAGATGACTATTGGGAAATCAGAACCTCCCACCCTTGGTGCACAGATGCTGCATTGTGTTGAACTATTTACTGTACTGCATGATGTAGTTCTCCATACACTGCTGCATTGGACTTGTAAGCCTGACACAGGGGTTCTATAGGGACTGTGCATGCAACCCATGAGTTTGTAGATGACAAAGCAGACTTCTAAGTAGCGTTCCAGCCAAGAGACTCAGTTTTCTGACCCACGCCCAGATTACTAATAAGAGAAGCTGCATGGAGCACCCCCAGGCTTTTTACTATGTCAACGTTCATTGCATCAGACTTAGTAAAGCATAATTGTTCTTGAACTATTTGAGTGCCAGAGAAGTATCCAAAACATTGCAGTGCATTGCAATCAAAGGGTTAATAGGAATCTCCATTACATGTTAAAATAAATGTTACTAGAACCCCCCGAAAACACATTTACTTTTACTGCAGACTCAGAACATGTGTGCACAGAGAGAAAGCAGGCAACTTCGCCAAATGCTGACCTCTCAATGACCTAAAGTCCCACACTGAATAATTAGTCTGTGATTAGGTTGTAATTAGTGACAGTTCCTGAAAGTCTAATGTAGAAGTGATTGTTTGCGCAATGGAAATTTACCTTAAAGGGTTAGAAGTGTTTCACAGTAAAAGCAGCTCCAATTAATCTTCATAGTATATAGACCATGGAGAGTGTTATTTCAATACTGTCAGAGTTGTAGTTCAAGAGTAATTGAATGATAAACTATCCCCCTCCAGCCCCTTTTACTGATGTAACACTGCTCACCTCAGAGCAGCAAGACTGTCCGGATGGATCACAGTGAGGGACAATCTTCAGTGATCATAAGGAAAAACCTGAACAACCTGTCAAGGGGGCGGGGTTTTCCTTATGATCGCAGTAAGAAGATTGTCCCTTGCTGTGATCTGTCCGGTCAAGTGACCAGATTCCACATCTGAGGGGAGGCGGGTTACACTAGGTAAAAGGGGCAGGAGGGGGATACTTTATCATTCAATTACTCATGTACTACAACTCTGGCAGTACTGAAATAACACTCTCCATGGCCCAAATACTATGAAGATTAATTGGAGCTGCTTTAATTTTGAAACATTACTATCCCTTTAAGGATTTTCAGACCAATATATTTTTTTCTATCAGACGTTGCACACACAAAATACAAAGGGCTTCAGCTGCCTAATACAAGTGGTTGATAGTGAGTCGGATATTTTCCTCTGAATTGCTTACCTGGAAAATGTTTCAAATGCTACAGAAATCGAAAGTACAAGTACATGTCAGCTACATCTGAGTTGTTTTATTGGGGTTACATCCTTTTCAACAGATATTTCACAGGAGAACTAACAACTCCTTATAATAACCTTACAGTTACCTTACTATGGCCTAAAAATTCTAATGGTCCCCATGAAATTTGCCCAGTCCAGCCACAAAAATCCAGGAAAATCCCTTCTGAACAAGAGACACAGCCAACCCCAAACATACATTTCGGGCTTGTTGGATCTCATCAGTGAAGTGTAACTGATCTCTTTACTATGAGCAAGGGGTCACGTGCTGGATTCTCCTATTACCCTTGGGGTGACAAATCCCAAGGGGAATTTGCATATGCAAAGTGGAATTTAGAGATGCTCAACTAGAAACAAAACCTTGAACAAAGACACAAATGTAAAATCCATTGGGTAATTAGACATTTCTAACCATAGTAAATGTTAAGTTATTATTAGGCATTAGTTTTCCTTTAAGCTCCCTTATTATCTCTACAGAGAGAACTATGAGTGTGGGGAAGGTTAATTTGAATCCTTGTAGGAATTTTTGTTGATTGGGAGCAATGTTACTTCTTTTCACAGAAAACCAGGTAAATCTTTCATGTGACAGGCTGAGCCCACCCCCATTGTGTTCCTATCAAACACATTTCCAAACACATTTCCATGCAAACTCAGCTCTGATATATATTTTAACAATACACCCATGATGATTTTGGAGGAGGGGCAGGTGGAGAAGATTTAATGGCCAACTTCTTCTTTTCTACACATATACTGGGGGCTACTTATTCTTCTGCTACTGCCTCAGGCTCATCACTGGAGCCAGTCATGGCAAATGGAACCTTCATCATCCATCTTCCATGTTACTGCTATTGTTGATCCCATTCCCTTTCAGCTGCCTAATCATCCTGCTGCTTAAACAGCTCAGCAGCAGCAGTACGAACAGCAGTTGCAACTCAGGAGGACATGTGACAGTGGCCACTGGCCAACATGACCTGCTGGCATTAGGCCAGTAGGGCATTTTTATTTTTTTCTTGTGTTTTGAAAAAAAAAAAAAAAAAAAAACTAGTCCTACAAAAAAATAAACAGTTTTGGGGGGTTTGTTTCTAATAAGCCTAAGTCCTACAAATCAATGTTTCCTTAGGGCTTGTTCCAAACTAGCTTGTCCTACAAATCAATATTTCCTATGGGCTTGTGCCAAACAAGCTTACGTCCTACAGATCAATGTTTCTTCAGGGCTTGGGCCTCTAATAAGTCTAAGTCCTATAAAAGGCCTCTAACAACACATCAAACAAATCATCCTCTACAAAATAATCTATCAGTTCAAGTATCAGTCCACCCCAGTGGAAGCTTATGGCAGGGGGTTCCTGTCTCTATCACTTTACATACAAATGTCTTATTTTGTTGATTTATTTTTTTATTAACTGTCCCCCCAATATCAGTCAAGAACCCCCCAAAACAAATTCCCTGTTCAAATGATTCATTAATTCACCAACATATGCACCCTCCTCAGACCCCTTTATAACATGTCTTATGGTTTTTATTTTATTAAGGATTTCTTTTTTAAAGTGCCCCCCAATCCCAGTAAAACCATCCAAAAAAATCAACCTCTGTTCAACTGATAATTTCCCCACACACACCATCACAGGCACCCTCATTCCCCTTTTATACAATGCCTTTGGTAAATAAAATATTATTTGTAATGTGTTGTGTGTAACTTCTGTGTTCCCATTGATTTCAATGGGCAAAAAAAGCAGAAAAAAGCAGAAAGTGCCATTTTTCGCCCATCCCTAGAAATAAGTGTCTGAAAGTCAAAGTTGAGAGTCCTACAGCAATATATGCCTTGAAAAATGTGTTAGCATGCAGAATGCATTTGTCCTTTGCCAACAACACAAAATAAAAAAAATAAAAAATAAATACATCTTACAGTGTGGCAGATGTGCATTGAAGCGGTGGTGGTGGTGAACTGGCTGGTATGGTGTGATTTGTGTTTGTATATAGTTTTTACTATTGTCATGTTTGCTTCCAATCACTATCCTCCTTCTCAGACACACGTTACTTATCGGTCATAGCAGTGGTCCCAAGTGGGGTAGATGGTGGCAACCCTTCTTCACATCCATCTTCCATCTCCTCATCTGTACTGCTCTTAATATATTTGTCCTGGCTTTCTCTGTCATGTGTGGTTTTTGCCATCTGATGCTCAGATGGTATGAGATGTTGGTTCATTTTTAAGAATGTTAGTCTCACAACATTGCTGCTTGATAGCCGTGTCCTGCGGTCATTGATAATGTAACCATCAGCACTGAAAACCCTCTCAGACTCAATTCTTGCTGGAGGACAACTAAGGGTTTCCACTGTAGTACGTGTCAATGCTGGCCACACACACAGCTTTGTTTGCCAGTAGTCCATGGGGTCATTGTTTCCGCCTAGAATATAGCTATCCTGCAAGTGTACAGAAACCATCTCACATGCAGTGGGACCACTTCTTGGAGCTACACGGTGTTCCTATGTGTCAGTTACCAACCAATACTCAGGGAGCATGTCCCAAAGAGATGTGCTGCCACCACCACTGCCACCAATGTTGGTTTTTTTCCTCCCCTGCTGAGACCCATGAAGTGCTCTATGTTCCGAATGGGATATTCTGGCTGATGATATAGCTGCTTCTGCTGTTTGAAATGCTTTGCTGCCTTCCTTTTGACTATACTGTCTAGATGTTTTGCCCTCACTTTCTCCCTCTCATCCTCCACAATGCAACCCTTCACTCAATCAATAAGCATGTCTCAATATTCCTTGACAGAATCCGATTTCTCAGAGAGTTGCTGCTGATCGTCATGACTATTTGTTATGACAAACTGCTGATGGCCCTTTGGCAGAAATTCTGACATTTTGTCTTTGAAGCGGGGGTCCAGCAACACGGCAAGAATGTATTCCTCATTCCTTTTAATGGACACTATGTGAGGATCTTGTTCAAAGCATGCTAACATGTCCTTTACCAGCTGGTGCATGTCTGTGTTGTCATTATGGTGGGAATCCCCAGCCATGCTCCTCATTTTTTTCTGCAATAAAAATATCAGTGGTAGAATTTCACTAATTCCTGTCCCAATGCGACTCAGCAGCATGGTTGACTCCTCAAAGGGTTTCAGTAGCTCTCATACATCGCACATTAGTTGCCATTGGCCAGGTGACAAAAAGTCTCCCTCCAAAGCCTTCAGTTTTGCATGGTGTACTCGCTAATGGCCTTATTCTGCTTGTACAAATGATGTAACATGTACATGGTGGAATTCCACTTGGTAGGAACCTCCATTTTCAGCTGATGATGGGGACTGTTGTAACCCTCTTGTATGGAATATAGAGAGTTGCGTGCACTGTAGGAGCAACTAAAATGGACACAGATTTTGCAGGCAACACTAAGCATCTCCTTGAGGGTTTCAGATTCTGCCGGGAATTTGGTCACAATTGAATTTAGCACATGGGTAAAGCAGGGCACATGCACCATACCACCTATTCTCAAAGCAGCGATTATGTTAGAGCCGTTATCAGCAGATACAAAACTAGCTTTTAAGGAGCGGGGTACAAGTCATTCCTCTTTCACCTGCTCTAGCTTACTTAGAACATCTACAGCTTTGTGTAACTGGCTCTCAAAACTCTGCATGCACAAGGTGGTGCGACAATGGTACGATTACTGGCTTTCACCTGATGCTGTACGCTAGTGTTGTCCACTGTTGGTGCTGGGAGGGAAACCCAGTGAGCAGTCACAGTCATATAGTCTGTGCTCTGCTCACTTGTCCACATATCTGTTGTCAGGTGGATTTTCTTGTCATATGCACTTTTCAGCCCTGTGCCCACCACACCAACCACTACTTGTACAATTCAGGCACAGCCGTCCTGGAAAAGTAACTGAGGCTTGGGATAATCCAGCTGGAGCTACACATGACATCAGTTCTCTGAAACCTCGGTTTTCTACAAAAGAATATGGCAGCATGTCCATTGCCAACATCTTGGCAACCTTGCCATTCTACAGGTGTACATTGGGATAGTTTTTGTGAAGTTTTTGACTCCTTCCCAGGAACTCAGGCAGTGTGGGTTAGAAGGACATGGCAGAAACTTTATTGCTTTAACAAAATGACTAGAGGAGGTGGTGGCGGCATGTGTGGGCACTCTATGACTCTTGCCATCTCCTACAGCAAAACTAGAGTCATCATACTCCTCTGCAGCAGGTGTCATAGATGTTATTTGGACTGAACTAACTGTTGGCACTGGCAGTAGCACACTCTCTGACACATAAATATCTTAACTTTTTCTTTTTTCTGCCCTAGAGCCCTGGGACCTTTTTAAAGTGCTTCTGCCACTGCTAGTTGTGGCATCTTTAGCCTGCTGTTAGTGTGTCTCCCAGTCAGACCTGTGGTTGTGCTTCAGGTCGGATCTCATAGAGGAGATACCTAGGTGTGAGCCTGCTTTCCCCCTGCTCACATGCTTTTTGCACAGACAACAGATAGCAACATGCTTAGTTTGAGGATACTGAGTGAAATATTTCCATACTGTGGACTTCATGGAATGAGGGGTTCCTGAGGTGGTGCTGCTGCTACTACTACTACTATTACTACTACTGGAGCTAGATGTTGATGCAATTCTACTTCCACTACTAGTAGGTGTCAAAGGTGCAGCACTTACAGCAGCAACAGCAGATGTACTTGTCATATCTAACATTGTAGATGTTAACCTCTGTTGCTGTTGCTGGGTACTCAATACAGGTGTGTGTGGCTGAGTGGGACTTGGACTTTGAAGAGGCGATGATGCTGATAATGACTGATAGGGTGACTGTGTGCTTTTTGACATCTGTGCTTGTCCAGGGTCAGACTTTCCAATGGCTTTCACAAACAGTTTATAGACAGGCACAGTGTTCCTTAAAAGTAGTGGAAGATTCAGCCTTTGACTTTCTGCTAACCTTATAGCCCTGTCATCATCCTCACGCTCAACTTCATCTGTATCTGAACAAGAGAAGGATGCTTTATTCTAGATCTACATCATCATCAGTCTTCAATAGGTCATCTTCCTCAACATTAGCATCACCTGACAGTTCTTGTCTACTACTACCCTTATATTCCTGTAAGCTTTTAGCAGTCTCAAACAATTTCTTTTTACTTTTACTGTAACAAAGTTCACTACTGCTTTGTGGACAGGTGTTTTAGTACTTGTTTATCTCATTATCTGATGCAGCAGGTGGTTCATCTGCTACACCTTCCTCTATTATGCAATTACCAGCATCATCAACACTTGAATGTGACTTGTTGTCATCTTCAGTGTTGTTCTTATAATGTTCTTTTTTTTTATACTGGCACTGGTGGTGCTGGAAGTTTTGCTGGGACCTTGATAAACTGCATCCTCCCTTGTAGGAGAGGGATCATCATCATTGATTGCAACACTGCAACAACCATTGCTGCAGTCAGTTTTTGAACGACTACTTTACTCTCACGTCCCTGCAATCATGCTCCACCCTTCCCCCTCCCCCTTGTGCATTTGCTGGACATTACTCAACTATTGTGTTTTTACACAACACAACTGATGGAGTATGATCTCTTGCCTAAGCCCAGTCAGCTGTCTGTTACTGTCACCTAATGTATTTTGTTCTTTGTTATTCTTTATTCTTTTTTATTTATTTTGTCATTATTTTTTTCAGTTGTCCACCCTGCCTTATCACTGTCACAGTCTGTCCAAAAAAATTATAACTGAAAAACAAAATCAGCAACTTCTTTCCCCAGACTTCCCCACCCAGCACAGAGACAATAACAGCAAGATCAGCAAGCAAATAGGTCCCTAGTTGCCTGTGTCTTGCCAGTCAGTTAATCTGAATTCTGGGCTATTATTTGAGGGTCAACCTCCTTCCTCCCTTCTTCTCCTCAGAGTGCCCAACTGACTCTCCTAATACAGAGAAAAAAATGTCCTACCTAAAAGATCCCCTAAATTAAACTTCTTCTAGCTTTTCTAGCTCAAACAAGGTGCTGCTTTCTCCTTTCACAAAAACAGAATGGCTGCTGTGAGAGACTGACACCCTTATATGGCTGTAGAAAACATTTGTGTAGTGGAGAAAATGTTTTCTTCCCATTGATTTCAATGCAGAATGAGCTAGGTGAAAAAAGAGGGAATAAGAGGAAAATCTGCACTTTTTACTGGAAATTATTCGCCAAGCGGAAAAAGCCATTTACTGCTGATTTCAGTTTGAGGTAAAATTTTCGCCAATCCCTACACTTAGAAGCCTAGTTTTTGTGCTGCCCACCTGACTACCACTATCTTGTTTTTCATGTACGACATCACAGTTCGTTGGAGTTCTATTCGTACTTGATGCCACTCTCTGCAAAGGTTTGTGTGTTCTCCTTTTTTCCTGATCAACTTCATCCGAGTTTTCATGATGTGCTCATGAGGGAGTTGCTGGTTATGGCACGAAAGGTGGTGGCACAAATGTGGATGTCAGATCACCCTCCAGAACATGCCCACTGGTTTGCCATGGTAACTAATAATCTTCCTCACTATAAGGGTCTTTATTTACACAAAGGAACTCCGAGTAAATTTAGTCTCATATGGGGTTCTTGGACCTCTTATTGTAACTCTAGAACATTATACTGATATGGGTTGCATGGTGTGTCCTACTCGCTTTCCGTCGTGAGGGGGTTGAATATCGACTACCTACTTATTTGTTTCCTTGGCAATTGGTCCTGATACCTGTGCTATTACCTGTTAATTTTGATGGATATTGTGAAAGCGGTTGTGCTCGTCTCCTGGAGAGGTTGGTAGTTAGTAAGGGTTAGTTGAGGTTGGGGGGCTAAGTTTTAGTTTAGTAATCTTAAAATAAAAAAACAACAAAAACGGGGCAGCTATGTCTCTGAGTCATAACATTTATCTGTTGTATCTGCATTGTATTTTCTATATGAATATTATGTATATTATCAATGCTTTTGTAATGTTTTATTACTGTCTCTTCAATAAAAATGTTTAAAAAAAATGACTAGCAGCAGGGAAACTGTCAAAACTAAGAATTGAATAAGACATTCAATAGGGATAGTTGTTATTATTATTATGTTGCATTTATTTTGTATCTTTAAATCTTTCGCATTTATTTGCCAACTATTCCTTACAAAATACTTGCAGTCTGACCACACTGAGGCACTCTCTCAAATTCTGTTCCATTATTGCTATAGTTTTACATAATGGTTGATCTTCTATACTCTCTCTACTTTATGGAATTCAAAAATGCCTGTGATAGACATAATCTATTGTACGTAAGACTGTGTGTTTTATTAGATAGGGAAACTGAAAGACGATGTGCCAGATGGTTATTTTCTGCTGTCGAAATATATGTTTTAATGTTTCTATGGGTCTCCTATTACTATATTCCAATATATACATCAATATATACATCAATTTATTTATTCCCATATTTATGTGTTATCATGTTGATGTGCTTAACATCAGGACCGGAGGTTATGGGACATTTCCGTCCCATAACGACCACATAGGGGCACTTTGACGCGCCGGTACACGTGACCTGTCGCGTGTATCGACACGTCACTATGGGGCTTGAAAGAGATCGCTCCGATCTTGGAGCGGTCTATTTCATGCCCTATTTTTACTTACAGCGCTCCCGGTAGAGCGCTGTAAGTAAAAAGTACGTGACGTACCATGACCGTCATCGGTCCTTGAGTAGTTCAAGGACCGTGACGGTCCTGGTACGTCAAGGGTCCCTAAGGGGTTAAAAAATGTCAGCCATTGCATCTCAGCTCATCTATAGTGGTGATGATTGTAGTACTCCTAACAGAGCTGCAGGGGAGGGCTGGCCTGGGGGACAGGTGGGCAATTGCCCCCTGGGCCTGTCATATGTCTGGGCCACTTCCTCACTCAAACTCCAGCATGCTGTGGTAAATGGGGCTACACAAGTGATACCAAAGAGCTTACCACTGACATGGAGCTACACTAGCAGCATATCCTGTTTCCCTTGTAAGCTATGTGGTCTCACTTGTGTAGGTTTACTCACATTGTAAGTTCTGTAGTATCAGTCGTGTAGTCCCATTTCAACTGTAAGCTCTGTGGCATCACTTGCCTTACTTCACAACATTAATGGCAATTTTAAAATTAACTAAAAGGGGTGGACTGGGACAGTGGACTTGAATGATAATAGAAACAGGCCACTGGATTGTATTTGCCTTCCATGCCACATGTTGCCAGCCCTCCCCTGCAGAGCTGTTTTAACAAAGAAGTATGTTCATCCTCCAACTCTGCCTTTCATACTTCACACTGGATTTCCCTGTCTCTAATCATCTAAATTTACATACAGCCTGTTACATGTGTAAATCCAGGTATGTAAACTCAACAGTGTGTGAAGATGGACGTGGAAACTAAGCAGTGTGTGTGAAGATAGGTGTGAAAACTCAGTAGTGGTGAGGTGGGTGTGAAAACTCATCTCTGTGTGTGTGGAGATGGGTGTGAAAACTCATCTCTGTGTGTGTGGAGATGGGTGTGAAAACTCATCTCTGTGTGTGTGGAGATGGGTGTGAAAACTCAGCAGTGTGTGGAGATGGGTGTGAAAACTCATCAGTGTGTGGAGGTGGGTGTGAAAACTCAGCAGTGTGTTGAAGATGGAAGTGAAAATTCAGTATTATTGAAGATGGGTATGAAAACTCAAAACTGTGTAAATATGGATGTTAAAACTCACCATTAAGTGAAGCTATGCACAGAAATCAATGAGGCTGATGTACTAAGAACTGGCACATTTCAAGGGCAAACAAACTAAATTATATAAGCAACTAGTTGAAGAGCCCGTTACACGGGCCACAGTGCCACTGCCAGCTGGTCGCAGGGCAGTCATGCACAGTAGAGACTGCCCACACTGCGGCTGATACAGTGCAAGCCGGTCGCGGTTCAGTCATGCTCAGTAAAGACTGCCCGCACTGTGGCTGATACAGAGCTGGATGCGCCTTTGGAGCACCCCGCTCTGAATCAGCCTCATCACGGGCAGTGTCTACTGCGCATGAATGCGTCATTACAACTTTCTAGTGAATTATTATATAGGATGTGTTGTGTACCCCTCCGAAATCCAGAGTTAAATGATTGGGAATGTTTATTTGAATTTTACTGTGCAGTTGGTTTGATTCAGAATTACTCCAGTTCCTTCAGTTTCAGTATTTTGTCAAGATACTGTAAGTGTAAGCACTTAACATTGTGCGAACCTAAGGACACCACATTCTAGGAAGTTCATTTAACCCTTTGGGTGCTAAGGAATTACACATTCCTCTGGCACTCAAATAGTTAAATATAAAGAGAGACTAACCAAAATAGGTTTATTTCCAATAGAAACATGTAAAGGGTGATGATTACCATTAAAATATATATTTGAGGACAACACAAATAACTGTCAGAGGAACTATTTACTCAAATAACAAAAAGAAGATAAATGCTCACTTAATGAAAGTAAAAAAGACAAAACTCCACAAAAACTGCTCAGGAAAAGAGATCCCACCACACGGATCCCAGAAACAAGAATATATACCAATGTAAAATCCCAAGTTAATAGTCTTAGGTTTAATTATTCCTAAGAATATTGATTTATGACTTATTGACTTATGAGAACTGTGGCAATAATTAACATCTATAGGTGTCATTTTTGACTGGTAACTTTGAATTAAAGGAAAATTGTGAACATACGAAAGAGAATATTGCTACATATCAAGCAGGAGATCGAGTCATTTTCTTTCGGGATTACTCGTGTTGCGGAGCGGATCATGTTTCTTACATCTTTTTTTTCCCAATAAGTTCCGTCTGCTGAGGACCTATTGGATATACTTTTTGGTAGATTCCTCCATCTTAGTATATATATTTTTTGTGGCTTTGTATATTTTTATAACCATTATCTTGTATTTTAACTAATAACTGAGTAGACTGTGCTTCTGGGCAGGATCGGAACAAGTAGGTGGTCTGTTCTGTACAGAGACAGTGTATCAGTTTTAGAGTTTTTTTAGCTATTTTTGGATACGTTGTGTGTATCCTGTATGTCCCATGTGGTACATGGTTTCGTGGAATACCTGGTTGGGTTGGGCACACTTATTTCGTGGTGTGCACTGCATAAATATTATGCTTTATCTGTTTGATTGATGGATGTGGGTGGTGAGACATTTATGCTGTGTAGTCGAACTGTGTGGCTTTAATATCCAACACAGTGCGAGGCACAGATCATTTTTAGTTACAATATCCCACACATTGTCTCAATATAGGTCGTGCGTGTGGTGCTTTGAACACTTGTGACCATTAGTGTACTTTGAGACAAACAGGTGGATAATTAACTAGTGGTACACAAGACCTTGAAGAATCACACATTAGAAGTCGGTATGGAAGGATGTGGTACACTCTAATGATATTTTTTGCTATACCACACATAGTGTCATATTATTGATACAGCGTATATTGTGTTTTTAAATAAATATCTTTTTAAATATTGATATAACATATTGTGTTGTCATTTCTCTGTACCTGATGCTAAACTTGCATTAGCGCTTAGGATTTTGCTTTGGTATATTTACTCAAATAGCTGAGCAAAAGCAATACATCATCCATTAAGACTAGAGGAAAGGTGCTTTCAACGTAAACAAAGGCAAGGATTTTTTACAGTAAGGACAGACACTTAGGTTGTGGAATTATTTGCCTTAGCAGGCTGTTTTGGCTGATACTATGGATGTTTTCCTATAGGATAGCTTTGTCACCCAGAATGACATTGAGAATTATGACAGTTGCCTTCCATACAGATGGGATGTTTATTGAGGAGGAGAATATATTTTGACTCAGAAAGTGTTTTATTATCCATTTTGAAATTATATCAATGTCTTCCTCTGAGTGAACATGATAATAAGAAAAGGCCGAACTTGATGGAAGCAGATCTTTTTTTCAGCCTCATCAACTATGTTATTATGTAAATATAAATGAAAAATTCTATGACTCTATTTAAGCTTTAATATTTAGCAGGATTGGTTACTATCAAACCCTTGGAAGCTAGAGTTCTCACTAATGAAATAAGAAGCATCTAAAGGTTTAAGACACACATTATGTTTACTAGAGCCCAACAGTGTCCAAAAACTACCTTATTAGATGTCCATTTGACATATCAATATGTGTGGGTTTCACCTATATGTCTCATATTGCTGCATGTAGTGGATCGCATTAGTATTTGAGAAATGTATGTATGGCACATGATAATGTAGAATCATCCTCCAGATCAACCTCCCCAGTAGATTAACGTGGGTTAAAGCTGATCTTGTATGGCTTTGGGAAGCTGTAGAAGCCACCCATTTCTGGTGAGAGGTCTATTTCTTCAGGGTCCAAGGAGGATGTGATGTCAAAATGCTGTAATACAGTAGTCATGAAGATAAATATCTCCAGTCGAGAAAGAGGTTCCGCGAGGCAGACACGCTTCCCTAAGGCAACAGAAAAAAGCAAAAAGAAATAATTATCACATCTCATCTCTGTTGAGAGGCCAGGGCTGGAAGTAGATCCCTGGTGTGGGTAGGCAAGACCGTGTAGGTTCTCATAGATCCACCCATGGCCACACCCCCACTTATCATATGACCCCACCCCCAGTCCCATCCACTGTTTCCTCGAACAGAAAATACCCTTGGGGTATAACAAAAAGAACCAAAAAAAACCACTTTAATGCCTTAGTAGCTATTGAGGTCTCCAATGCATTCCTTCACAATGTAACATCAAAGGGATTAAATAATAACCTGTAAATGGGTATATCAATTTAAGACTGTTTTGGCCACACCTACAACTCAGAATCTGGGTTTGGCCAGTACAGCTAAGTCACCCCTCAATGAACTCTAGGCTCACATTAACCGGACTTATTCCCCAGAAAACCCACCGTTGTTAAGAAAGTTGCTAATTTAGTCCTGTGTTGGCTGAGATTTACCATTATTCTGCTATTATTAGCAACAGATCAGTTAGACAAAAGTAACATAATCGTGTAATTTGTTTTAACATTTACATCACGCACAATTTACACTACAATTTTACAGCTATTTACAAGAAAACATGATTACACATTGTTTTTTTTATTTGTTTATGATATAAAAAAAAGACACTAAGAGTTTTTAAATGCATTTATTGGACACACTTATTTCTATTTTTATTAAAAATGCACTAGCATGTTCTTAGTACATGTAGCCTAGTTTGTGGACTGGAGTGTCCTTACTAAATGTTGCCTAGTGTGTCTAGCATGTCCTTAAATGCAGCCTAATGTAATCAAGTGTGTACTTAGTAAATGTGGCCTTGTGATGTTTACTGTCTCCTTAGTAAATCTAGTCTAGTATGGCCTAGTATACCCATAGTGAACATGGTCTAATGTGGTCTAGTCTGACAAAATCAAATGTGTCCTAGCCTGGCCAAGGCAACCTTAGTAAATGTAGCCTAGTGTGGCTAGTATATCTTTAATCAATTTGGACTAGTGTGGCATAGCATGAACATAGTAAATGTGGCCCAGTGTGTGATCCAGTGCAACCTTAGTAAATGTGGCCCAGTGTGTGATCTAGTGCAACCTTAGTAAATGTGGCCTATTGTGATCTAGTGCAACCTTAGTAAATGTGGCCCAGTGTGTGATCTAGTGCAGCCTTAGTTAATGTGTCCTAGTTTGTGATAATTTCTTCTGGGTAAAACAGAGGTTGGCAAAATTTGACTCTGAAGTTATGAGAGCCATTTAATCATTGAGGGTGATGGGAGTTGTAATCTACAACAGCAGGAGGTTCAACAACTTACTAATCCTGTGGTATTCTATGTTTGTTTAGCCGTATAATCATATTTACAATTATATGATACAAAATAGTTCATGAAAATCTGAAAAAAATAGAATAATCTAAAGCAAAGAGTAAACAAACACAGTAAATATAAGTGACATCCCACTCAGCATCTAATAGCACTTGGTTATTATAGAGATGAGAAGATGTATTTATTACTGATTAAAGAAATGGGGAAATATTAGATAGATAGAGAGATAGAGAGAGAGAGAGAGAGAGAGAGAGAGAGATAGACACAATGCCAGATTAAGGTCTTCATGGGCCAGAAGTTTAAGATTATGATGGGCCTAATTGTGGTAAGAGAACCATCGGAAACCTCAGCTTTATTCAGGTTTCTACTGGTAGTCTCAGAGCTACACATACACCATCTGACACCCCAATCTTGCTCCTCTGCCCAAAGGTAGTTACAGAATGCACTGTCTGACACCCTAACCTTGTTACACTGTCCACTGCTAGTCACAGATCTACACATACACTCTCTAACACACCAGCCTTGTTCCTCTCACCACTGCTAGTCACAGAGCCACACATGCACTCTCTAACACGCCAGCCTTGTTCCTCTCACCACTGCTAGTCACAGATCCACACATGCACTCTCTAACACACCAGCCTTGTTTCTGTCACCACTGCTAGTCACAGATCCACACATGCACTCTCTAACACACCAGCCTTGTTCCTCTCACCACTGCTAGTCACAGATCTACACATACACTCTCTAAGACAGCAGCCTTGTTCCTCTCACCACTGCTAGTCACAGATCCACACATGCACTCTCTAACACACCAGCCTTGTTCCTCTCACCACTGCTAGTCACAGATCCACACATGCACTCTCTAACACACCAGCCTTGTTCCTCTCACCACTGCTAGTCACAGATCCACACATGCACTCTCTAACACACCAGCCTTGTTCCTCTGCTCACTGCCAGTCAGAGATCCACACATGCACTCTCTAACATACCAGCCTTGTTCCTCTGCTCACTGCTAGTCACAGATCCACACATGCACTCTCTAACACGCCAGCCTTGTTCCTCTCACCACTGCTAGTCACAGATCCACACATGCACTCTCTAACACGCCAGCCTTGTTCCTCTCACCACTGCTAGTCACAGATCCACACATGCACTCTCTAACACACCAGCCTTGTTCCTCTCACCACTGCTAGTCACAGATCCACACATGCACTCTCTAACACACCAGCCTTGTTCCTCTCACCACTGCTAGTCACAGATCCACACATGCACTCTCTAACACGCCAGCCTTGTTCCTCTCACCACTGCTAGTCACAGATCCACACATGCACTCTCTAACACACCAGCCTTGTTCCTCTCACCACTCCTAGTCACAGATCCACACATGCACTCTCTAACACACCAGCCTTGTTCCTCTCACCACTGCTAGTCACAGATTCACACATACACTCTCTAACACACCAGCCTTGTTCCTGTCACCACTGCTAGTCACAGATCCACACATGCACTCTCTAACACACCAGCCTTGTTCCTCTCACCACTGCTAGTCACAGATCTACACATACACTCTCGAACACAGCAGCCTTGTTCCTCTCACCACTGCTAGTTACAGATCCACACATGCACTCTCTAACACACCAGCCTTGTTCCTCTCACCACTGCTAGTCACAGATCCACACATGCACTCTCTAACACACCAGCCTTGTTCCTCTGCTCACTGCCAGTCAGAGATCCACACATGCACTCTCTAACACACCAGCCTTGTTCCTCTGCTCACTGCTAGTCACAGATCCACACATGCACTCTCTAACACACCAGCCTTGTTCCTCTGCTCACTGCTAGTCACAGATCCACACATGCACTCTCTAACACAGCAGCCTTGTTCCTCTCACCACTGCTAGTCACAGATCCACACATGCACTCTCTAACACGCCAGCCTTGTTCCTCTCACCACTGCTAGTCACAGATCCACACATGCACTCTCTAACACAGCAGCCTTGTTCCTCTCACCACTGCTAGTCACAGATCCACACATGCACTCTCTAACAAGCCAGCCTTGTTCCTCTCACCACTGCTAGTCACAGATCCACACATGCACTCTCTAACACACCAGCCTTGTTCCTCTCACCACTGCTAGTCACAGATCCACACATGCACTCTCTAACACACCAGACTTGTTCCTCTGCTCACTGCTAGTCACAGATCTACACATACACTCTCTAACACACCAGACTTGTTCCTCTCACCACTGCTAGTCACAGATCCACACATGCACGCTCTAACACACCAGACTTGTTCCTCTCACCACTGCTAGTCACAGATCCACACATGCACTCTCTAACACACCAGCCTTGTTCCTCTGCTCACTGCTAGTCACAGATCCACACATGCACTCTCTAACACACCAGCCTTGTTCCTCTCACCACTGCTAGTCACAGATCCACACATGCACTCTCTAACACACCAGCTTTGTTCCTCTCACCACTGCTAGTCACAGATCCACACATGCACTCTCTAACACACCAGCCTTGTTCCTCTCACCACTGCTAGTCACAGATCCACACGTACACTCTCTAACACACCAGCCTTGTTCCTCTCACCACTGCTAGTCACAGATCCACACATGCACTCTCTAACACACCAGCCTTGTTCCTCTCACCACTGCTAGTCACAGATCCACACATGCACTCTCTAACACAGCAGCCTTGTTCCTCTCACCACTGCTAGTCACAGATCCACACATGCACTCTCTAACACGCCAGCCTTGTTCCTCTCACCACTGCTAGTCACAGATCCACACATGCACTCTCTAACACACCAGCCTTGTTCCTCTCACCACTGCTAGTCACAGATCCACACATGCACTCTCTAACACAGCAGCCTTGTTCCTCTCACCACTGCTAGTCACAGATCCACACATACACTCTCTAACACACCAGCCTTGTTCCTCTCACCACTGCTAGTCACAGATCCACACGTACACTCTCTAACACACCAGCCTTGTTCCTCTCACCACTGATAGTCACAGATCCACACATGCACTCTCTAACACGCCAGCCTTGTTCCTCTCACCACTGCTAGTCACAGATCCACACATACACTCTCTAACACATCAGTCTTATTCCTCTGCTCACTGCTAGTCACAGAATACCCTGTGAACTGTCTGCAGCCCTCTCCTTTCCATTTATGTTGTATTTTCTGTAAGTAGTGCAGACTGGATCAGTTAAAACTGCACAGTGAAGCTGTTCCATAGAGTCCATTTTTACTATGTACTTCTGGGTTGCAGCTCAGAAGTACCTGGTAAGGAGAAAGAACATGGAACCAATCTACTGTGCAGTTTAAAACAGAGGGCACTACATACAGAAAAGTTAGATTTTGTTTCAGGCTGCCCGCCAACCGGATGGGCGGTCCAATTAAGTCCTGGGCAGCTATCCGTTGACTGAAATAGATGTGATTTTTAAAGGCATAGTAATACTTAGTTTAAGAAGGTTTAACATTATGCATATTAAAAAAATAAAGCAAAGGATCTACGCAGGGCTGGATTTACATCTCAGGAGCCTGCAGGCACAGATATCTGAAGCGCCCCCACCCCTTGGCCATCTCTACAATGCTCCAAATCTCCATATTGCCCTCACATTGCCTATCACCTCCACATTGCCCCCATCAGCTCCACATTGTCCTCATATTGCCCCATCATCTCAACATCGCTCCATTCAACTCCATATTGCCCTCACATTGCCCCCCCATCAGCTCCACATTGCCCTCATATTGCCCCATCATCTCAACATTGCCCCAATCAACTCCATATTGCCCTCACATTGCCCCCATCAGCTCCACATTGCTTGCCCCCATCATCCCCATATTGACCTCACATTGCCCCCATGATCTCCAAATTAAGCCTCATTCTCTCCCCCACATCCGTTTCCTACCTCCCTGGTGGTCCAGCGGCAGGAGAGATCTGTGCTTCTGCACAGACCTGCAGCTGCTGGAGCTCCCGCGCGGTCTTCTCTTTAGTAATGCAGAGCGCTGGGAGATGATGTCATCTCCCAGCGCTCTCCATTACTAAAGAGCCGGGAGAGCTCAGCAGCTAAAGGTCTGTGCGGCACAGCCTACAATGCGGTGGGCGGCTTGGAGCGGCATGCCACGCCACTTAAAAAAAAATATATATATCCATTGCAATGGCAGGCACCCCTCTGTAGGGTGCGCCTGTAGGCAGATGCCTACTCTGACTTATGGAAAATCCGGCCCTGGATCTACGTCTTGTTGATATAACTTTTATAGTTTTCCTGTAACATCCTTCTAAAGTTTCCCCCTCCTGCCCCTTTTAGTCATGTCAGCTCTCTAGCTGACAGATTTGTATTTTGGTCCTGGGACCGGGCGGCTCGTCTGCAGAGCCAAAATAACATGGCATACAAAATTCATCTTCATGAGAACGGTCTATAAAGTGTGCCTGCCTCAAACCAGGCACACTTTGTAGACCATCGTCATGAAGATTCTTTTTGTATGTCATGCTATTTCGGCTCTGCAGATGAGCCGTTTGGTCCCGGGACAAGAATGCAAGGATGTCAGCAAGAGCGCTGATGTGACTAAAAGGGGCTGGAGGGGTAAACATAGATCCTTTGCTTTATTTTTTTAATAAGTATGATGTTAAACCTTCTTGAAATGAAGTATTACTATCCCTTTAATATCTTGATTGCTAGACAGTTCTCCAGTGCATTACAAAGCAATTCAAGGCTTAAAACGATTTTTAAATCAATGACGATTAGGGGAATTTTAATTTTCCCTTAATATGCAGTGAGCTCCAGAACTACTCCAGCTCTCATCAGTACATCAGTCTTTTTTGTCACTTGTGTATTTATACCTGCAGAGAAAGGCAGGAACGCCTTGTTTTTTTTAAATTTTCCATTCGCATCCAAAAACCGATCTGGATTAAAGATGTGTGGATCAGGGAAATATTTGGGGTCCCACAGAACAAAGGTTAGGACTGGTAAGATGTCTGTACCCTGTAGAGTAGAAGGACATGGTGGACATTTATGCATCAAAATAAAAGGTAACTGTTATATTGTCAACAGCCAATTAGTTTGATAAAGCAGTTTTAAAACTGCGAAACGTTACTCTATTGGACTTACTAACTATCTATAATTGGTTTGTTATAATTGTTTTTAAATAAATAAAAAAAGATTTTTAGACATTAAGCAGCCAGTTCTAGTTCTATTTCCACTTTTGCCCTGGAGGACCGTATATTTTCCTGTTGTTCCTGTTCATCTCCAAATATTGGATAATCTGAGTGGGGACAGATTATATATTCCCCACATGCTCTACAGCTGGTTGGGGCATAAGCCAACATAACCACCATCTACAAAGTGTGAGTACAATATTTCTCCAAATCTAATTTGTGGATTAATACTGCATTTACAGGCACTATTGGGCACCCTCTGTTTTTCTTTTTGTTTCTGTTTATGTGTCTCCTGATTACGGATGAGAAAGAGGTGCCGCCAGAGAATCTAGCACTCTGAGGTGGAGTGGACCAACGGACGGTCTGAGTTCCCTACAAGCCTGATTCTCAGTGGAGACATATGTCTCTTCCTGAGCGATACACTTGTGAGTAAATTACTAATTGTGAATTGGATACACTAGAAACTCTAACATACTACACTAGAAGTGCCTCCTTTGTGTGTATTCTTTCAAAATAAAAGGAGCCATTTTAGACTAAACTGACTGCACAATAGTAGGGAGATAAAACTTCCCAATGAAGCTTTTGAGAGGGCTACTATTTTGGAGACCTCACTAGCATTGCAATTAGTTAAAAGCCCTCCTTTTGTAACAATAAGGCATTTTTATTTCTACCCTATGGCACAGATGGCTTGCTCCAGAATGGCCCACTCTTTCGTACATAAGGCACAGTTTGTTTCTGACAATACAAATCTTCTTCATCTGCATTTAGTGTCAGTCTTCCCCTCTGATGTTCTTCGGAGTTAATATGCACAGTGAGCATTGAATCATTTTGTGTAACTATATGGTAGATACAATTAAAAGAGAGTACTTGCACTTATGATGCCAAGTGTGACAGGAGGGGACCGTAAGTCCCATTTGCCATCCCTAAGTCCTGCCACTACTACTAATACTAAGAATGTTCATCAGCTACAGACTTAGCTACAGAGATACCGCCTCTAAGGTAGTACTCCATAGTGTCTACAGAATATGCTTTCAACATGTTTAGTCTATGTCCTATGGTGCATAATGTTTGCACTTTACCTAAAAATGTGTCCACAGGGCTTGCAGTCAGCAAATTAACCCACAGAACTTGATAGCAGAAAAATAAACCCATAATGGCTGGGAGATATAGACTAAATTACAGAGCTTACAGTCTCCAGATACATCCATCAATAGATATGCAATCAGTAAACTGAAGATCACATCTTGTAATCAACAGAAGCATCAACTCATAGATCTTGCAATCTAAAAATAAAGATATCAGTAGGAGTTGAATCATCCCTTTACATAGCTGCTAAACTTGCCTCTTCATTCTGCTGACTCCTCTATTCATAAGGGAAGATGCCTGAAAATTCTTTCTTTTTCTTTTAGAAACACTCAGCTTAGAGGGCTGTGGCTTCTTTATAGTGGGAAAGAGCCATAATAATGGCAGACCCATCCCCCAGCTTTACTCCCAGGGGTGTATACTGACTCAGGGTGCAATGTTTCCATTGCAGTCCAAAAAGAATATGTTGGCCATATAAATAAATGGTGCTGATTATGGGATATGTAGCTGACTTCACCTCTATCTGACTGTGGCAGAGTACATTTCAGTACCTTAGTGATGGTATATCCACGGAATTGTGTGTCCTTGATCACTGTACGGGGGACATTCATAGGCAGCACATTGCCATATCTTTGAATCTCATGAATAACGGCATCAGTGTAGGGCATGGAAACTCGATCCTCTGGCTCCGGGGCTCTCCGTCGTCCAATAATCTGGTCAATTTCTTCTTGAACTTTACCTAGAATGAAAAAAGAGGTATGTGGTTGAAGAGATCTGGCCTGTTTAATACAGTTTGCAGAGATTTAGGGCTCAATTTAAAAGACCCCTCTAATACAGCCAGTAGGGCAAAATCAACAAAAGCAAATGTGCAAGTTGGTATCCAATTACTCTATCAGATGAAAGCACTTCGGACATTGGGCCCGTAGAAATGGTCCTGTGGCCAAACGTCCGTTTTGTGCATTAAGTTCCCAAAACACTGCTAAATAGCGGCAATAATGGGAATATCATGGGAAAAAAGCTATGATCTGTGCCTGACACATTGTCAAGCATGGACTGATAGCTCAAATACAGTCACCCTTCCAAACACTAACCCTACACTACCCCTAACAGTAAAGTGTAACAATACTACCCCTAACAGTAGCCTAACACCCAGATGTGTGTTACACTAAACTGTCATCCACTGTCCTTCTTCTTCCTCTAACGTCCTCGTGGACTTATCGTACAAACTCGTGGACTTAGTAAAGCATGTGTTACATGAAGACCTGAGACTGATATTCGATGTCCGAAGCTTGCTAAATTATTTTATTCTTATTTTCAATAAAAGTGATTTTTACCCACAGACGCAAAGATCCGAAGACATTGGATATGTGGCTCTCGAGGTGGTTCACAGAGAAAAGCTCTGTTTTGCTTGGGCATGACCCACGGTAGGGACCCCAATGATTATTGGGGGCAGTCCATCAGTCCCTGGCCCCAGTGCCTTCACTGCCGATTCTCCATTCTATCACCACCACCTTTACAACATGCATTTGGTTCCCACGGCTTTTCTATACTTTTTCTTACCTTTGTGTCCTATCGTCTCCACTCTCCGATCCCTTTCTTCATCTCTAACCCTCTGATTCTTCTTTTCCTTTTTTTTCCACTTTCTCTTAATTGATATAACTCAAAATGGCAAAGGTTGCCCAACCCTTTTTTCCAAGTACTGACGACCACCTCATTCTGCAATGAGTGATATACGTTCTACTGTAGTGGAATGTGGATTTTATTGTTGATCTAGCTTTACTCCTTGTATTTTTTTACAATGTACTTCATATGTAACAATCACCACAACTACTGTTATATTGAAATCTTGATTTGACTGTTCTCATTGTACAATTTGTATTTTGGACAACCTAATAAACATAAACATTAAAAAAAAAAAAAAAAAGTGATTTTTACTACTGATATATTTGTCTTTGACATACCACTTTGTGAAAGTGGTGTGTTCAATTTTTCATATGTTTCAACTGTATGGGGACTGAAGGGAACCGTGGCTTGCATTCTGAAACAGTGGATCTTTTACTTTAAGCCCATTGCTGGAATCTGTGGGAGCAGTAAGTTCTCTTTGTAGCACCAGTTTATTTGTTCTGCACTATAAGATGACAAAGCAGGAAACCTGCTGGAGTATTGTGTGTGTTTGTCTTTATATGTGTTTTATTATTTATCTTGTGCATTGTACAAGACTATACCAGAAGTAAAAATGTGCAGCTGTATCATGTCTGGCTTCTGTCTGATGTTTTAGTAAGGGAAAGGGTATATGACTGTCATCTCAATCTGAGGCACAAACCTGGACCAAACAAACACCATCAGCACTGCAGCTTTCACAACTCCACTAGATATTAACTAAAAAATAGACACTTTCTACAGAAAAAAACTAACAGCTTATAGAGGCTACATAGTGAATAAATGAATCATCTGTGGGCCCTATTTTATGAAAGAGCACCTGAAATCTTAGGGCAAATAGGTAATGCACATAACTTATTAATGTATTTATCTCCAGATGTGTTTTGTTAATGAGCTAACACAATTGAATTGCTTTTTCTTCCAAAAAACACAAAAATACATTAATTCTAAAAAGATTCACATAGGAATGCATGCATATTTACATGGCTTGAAACCTTTTATTATGATTTCTAACTTTCCTTAGAAGCTATAAGAAAGTATATTAACAAAAACATTTTTTAGATTAAATTAGCAAAAGAAGCACAGCATTGCCCATGCAAGAAGAGACAGGGGGGAAGGGAGAGATATTCCACTGTTCAACCCCTAGTCACAGAAACACACATACATTGCATGACACAAAGCTGTATTTGTTCAATTGCAATCACCAAAAGCCACAGTACACAGCTGAAATATCAATTAGCCTGACCTTGTCCCACTGGTAGCCACAAATTGAAACTACACTGCCTGCTACCCAAGCCTTGTTCCTCAGTGCTGCATAATACATTGGCGCTATATAAATAAAGAATAATAATATTAGCACAGAACCACCATACACTGTCTGCCACCCCAGTCTTGTTCCACTGGTAGCCATAGAACCTCACTACGGTGTCTGCCAGCCCAGTCTTGTTCCACTGGTAGCCACAGAACCTCAATACAGTGTCTGCCAGCCCAGCCTTGTTTCTTTGGTAGTCAAAGAACCTCAATACAGTGCCTGTCAGGCCAGCCTTGTTGCTTTGATAGCCAAAGACCCATGCTCACTGTCAGCCACTCCAACCTTGTTCCACATTTATCCACAGAGCCACGCTACACTGCCTCCCTACTAAAACTTGTTCCACTGGGAGCCACAGAACAGCAATTCACTGTCTGCCAGCCCAGCTTTATTCCACTGGTAGGCACAAAATCACACTACACTGTCTGCCAGCCCAGCCTTGTTCCATTGGTAGCCACAGAACCACATTACACTGGTTTGTCAGCCCAGTCTTGTTCCACTGGTACCGTAGAACCACACTACAGTGTCTGCCAGCCCAGCCTTGTTCCATTTGTAGCCAAAGAACAACACTACACTGTCAGCCAGCCCAGCTTTGCTCCAGTAGAAGTCCCATAACCACACTACACTGTCTGCTACTCCAGTCCTGTTCCACTTATCAATAGAATCATACTATACTTCCTAACCAGACTTGTTCAGGTAGAAGTCACAGAACTATAGTATACTACATTGTCTGTCAGCCTAGCTTTGTTCCGTTAAAAGTCACATAACCACAATACTTCAGCTGTCACACCAGCCCTGTTCCACTGCTAGCCACAGAACCACACTACACTGTCTGCTAGCCCAACATTATTCCCCTAGTAGAACAAAACCTCACTAAACTGTCTGCAAGCCTAGCTTTGTTCTACTAGTAGCCACAGAACCTCAGTACACTGTCTGCCAACCCAGCCTTGTTCCATTGGTAGTAAATGAACCATGCTATACTGTCAGCCAGCCCAGCCTTGTTCTACTAGAAGTCCCATAACCACACTACACTGTCTGCCACTCAAGTCCTGTTCCATTGTTAGCTACAGAACCACACTTCACTGTCTGCCAGCCCAGACTTGTTCCATTGGTAGCCACAGAAACACAATACAGTGCCTGTCAGCCTAGCCTAGTTCCACTGGTAGCCACAGAACCACACTATACTGTCTGCCAAACCAGACTTGTTCTACTGGTAGCCCCATGACATTACACTACACTACCTGCCAACCCAGCCTTTTTCTAGTAGTAGACACAGAACCATTATGCACAGTCTTTCAGCCCATCCCTTTTCCATTAGAACAACACCACACACACAACCACACATACACACACACACATAAACACACATACACACAAACACTGATCATAATCACCCAATCATAATAACAATTTATGTTGCTGTTTGCTTTTAGAGAGCAATGTTTTCTGCTTAAACCTCAGTCTCTTACATCTGATTTTGGGGTATTTCAGTAAGAGCAGGAATCCATGTCTTAGAGTTGTACTAACGGCTTCTGACCCAGCAACAAAAAAGGATGAGGTGTTGACGAAAAAATTATCCATGTTGAACGGAGTTAAGGGATTCTGCTTTTCCTGGAAACAGAGAATAAAATGAGTAAAGCCAATCTGTCTGAACTGTTTGAGGACCAGAGACGGATGTGTAACACGCTGCATTGCAATATTTTGCACAACCCTCTGGCTCTCAAGGGGTCAAGGATTTCTTTAATTGCTATTGTCTGGCAACATTAGGAGGAACTTTTGGGTAGCAGACAGAGCCAGATTAACCTCTCAGTAGCCCTCAGGCAAGACATCCTAGACACTTGTAACCAAGTTCTCTGTCATATGACCTGTCCTCCATAGCCTCATACACCTGGGGGGATGATTCACTAAGCGGTGATAAAGGTGTGATAAAGTGGTGATGACTTCTTCAGTGATATCACTTCTCCAGTTCCTGTGTTAGTCTATGGTGACTATTCACTAAGATCTCCAGAGTTGAAGCAAATCTTAGTGCATAGGGTCCACAGAATAACATAGGAATTGGAGAAGTGATATCACTGGAGAAGTCATCTCCACTTTTCTTTATCACTTATTATTACAACATACAAGTTCAAAAAACCCATCTTAGCCCCTCGAATGCTAGAAAGTTATACAATGAAATTGCTTTACAAAGCTTTGGAGACCTCTCTAGCATTCAAGATGTTAAATATCCTGGGTTGTAAAGGGTGTTTAAACTGGATGTATGCTGCAGTGGCTTTGGTACTGCACTGGACACACCTACAACTCAGTATTGTGGGTGAGACCAGCACAAATGAGGTCCCACCCTTATATTTAGGTGCACTAGGCAGTTATCTCATCTGGAAGATCCGGTGCAGAGAATAGAATAAAGAAGGAATAGGAAAGTAAAGAGATTGTGTGGGGGAGTGCTTTATTCACCTTTTTAAAGTTAACCCCTTACCATTGCAAACCTTTCTGGTCCTCAAGGAGTCAAAAATATTTAAAGCAGAACTTTCATATAATACCAAGTCGCCATGCATTCATTAAACGCATGGCAATTAGCTTGAAAATAGATGTCTTTCCATTAAAAAATAGCTGTGTCTAAAGAAATCCTTCCAGTTTGGAGACCGGAACCCAGGCTACAGCGCAGACATCTTGTTTGTACGCCTGCGTCGTCAGTCCCTGTCTCCATTGAGTAGACTGCTTTGCACCATATGGTCACCGGAAGGGACTGACGGCGCAGGCGCACAGACCGCACTAACCTGTCCGTCAGTCCAAAAAGGGGAAGGATTTCTTTAGACACAGGTATTTTTTAATGGTAAGACATCTATTTACACAGCTATTTTTTTAATGGTAAGACATCTATTTTCAAGCTAGTCGCCATGCGTTTAATGAATGCATGTTTCCTTGTATAGTGTGTTGCCCAACTGAAGTCCTAGACCGTCATATTTATCCTTCAAAATCAATTCAAGCCAATCTACAGAACCTCTAGAGGGAATAAAAAATTAAAATCCCAATCACACCAGGCTGACGTCTGGTATTAGCAAAATTAATCTTAAATCTGATGAGGTTTTTTTTATCTGATTGTTAGCAGGTAGAGACTGGTTGGACTTAAATTGCATGTGGTTGGATGGATTTTAATTGTTGATGACATTTCATGAATTAAACCATATCACAAGATTATCTAAGACTGTTATTGGATGATAGCCTTGTTTCACCTTGTTTCAGACTTTATTAATGAAATGGAAGAATAGAATTAATTGCATATTGTCTCCTTCCCTGAGAGAATTCCCCACCTCCCCATTACAGCTGCAAAAGGGGAATTTCCTTTCCTGAAAAGGGAAGAATCAGAGTTGCAAGCTAGGTGAATGGGTATTTGGTTCTGAACAGACCCAGTCATTTAGATAGTCTCCCAAAATTGCATGGCCAGTGATATCTGGGAGATCAGATTGAAACATTCCAAGAAGTGTCATCTATGAATTGAGAGTATCTGTTCTCCTTATACAATTTATTATGTGGCATCCCTCTGTTGGATCTTTATAGAATGAGTAGAGTGGCTTTCCCATGGGTGGGCAGGGCAGGTCTGTATGAATTGACTCCCACCATGAGGCACCTGTCTACCATAGGAAAAAGAATCTCCTACATAGGGGTGGGAAAAAGTTCCCGTTGTGTTTCCGCAAAAAAAAAAATCAGCAAAAACCCTGTGGTTGTTTGTTTTATCATGGAAAAATCCTCTTTAAATAAAGTATTAGAATCTTTGCCGTTTTGTTTCGCCATTCCCAAAAATGTTTCTCTATGTTTTAATAGCAACCAACTTTTTGCCCCTTTACTTACATGTTTTTTGCATTTTCACTATAAAAACGTGATGTTTAGAGGACTCAAAACACAATCCAAGCAGCTACAGTGAGAGAGAGAGAGGGTGCTAGGCTGCTGTGCTATGCAAAATTCTGAACAATTGAGGTAGCAGAGGGTAATAGTGTGTCCTATCATTATGAGCACTAAAACAAAGGCAGGGATTCTTTACAGTAAGGGCAGTAAAGCTATGGAATTTTTTGCCTCAAGATGTTGTACTTGCAGATAATGCAGCTGCCTTAAAAAAACCAATGGATGCCTATCTAGCACAGAACAATATAGAAAATTATGACAAATTGCTTCAAAGCAGATAGGATGTTGATCCGTGGAAATATCTGTCTGCCATTTGGAGTCAGGAAGGAATTTTTTACCCACTTGGGGTTAAATTAGAAATTGCTCCAGAGGGCCTTCCTCTGGATCAACATGGGTATTTTTGGCATGGGCTGGACTTGATGGACACAGGTCTTTTTTCAGCCTCATCAACTACGTCACCTGCAATATAAATAAAAGGACGAGCTGGAAGGACCGTTATGCATCCATTGAGTCTGAGGAGGAGGAAGTGACCATGACAGGTACTGAAGGGTTTGGAAAAAATTATATTCTAGTAACAACACATACATTATTTTGGAGGAGGGGAAGGTGGAGAAATATTATTGGCCAATTTCTTTTCTCCACATATACCAGAAGTGGTGAGGGTTAGTTGTAGTGCTGCTACTGTCTCAGGTGCATCATCTGAGCTAGTAGTGGCAAGTAGAACCATGATCATTCATTACCCATATCACTGCTGTTGTTGAGCCATTCCCTTGGAGCTGCCTAATCATCCTGATTAAACAACCCAGAAGCAGCAGCAAGAACAGTAGTCGCAAATGCTTCAATGACACCGGGGAATTTGCCACTGGCCAACATACATGATCTGCTGGCACTAGGTCAGTAGAGTATTTTTTTTATCTGTGATTCCTCATGGCTTGTGTCCCTAACAAGCCAACCTGATAACATTATTTGTGATTCTGTAGGGCTTGTGAGGTTAACAAGCCAACCTGATAAAAATTATCTGTGATTCCTCAGGGCATGTGCCAATAACAAGTCAAATTGATTAAAATTATCTGTGACTCCTCAGGGCTTGTGAAACTAACAAGCCAAAGTCCTACAAATCAATGTTTCCTCAGGGTTTGGGTGAAAAAAGTCTAAGTCCTACACATCAATGTTTCCAGAGGGCTTGGGCCTAACACAAGTCTATGTCCTACAAATCAATGTTTCCACAGGGCTTGTGCCTCTAAAAAGCCTAAGTCCTACAAATCAATCTTTCCTCAGGGCCTGGGCCCCTACCAACAAATCTAAGACCTACAAATCATCTTCTATCAAATATTCTATCCCGTCAAATATCATTCTGCCCCAGTCACAGCTTATGTCAGCAGGTCCCTGCCTCTGTCACGTTATGTACCAATTTCTTATTTTAATTCTTTTTTAATTTTATGCAATTATTTTGCTTAATAATTGTCTACACCCCCCAAAAAAAATTCCCTGTTCAACTGATTCTTTCCCCAATTTCCACCCAACAATACAGACACCCTCCTAAGAATCCTTTATACCATCTTATTATTTTTATTTTTTATTAACTGTCCCACCAATCTCAGTCAACAACCCCGCAAAAAATTCTCTGTTCAACCGATTCTTTCCCCAGAGTCAACCAACACAGGAGCCCTCATGCCCCTTTTATACTATTCCTTTGGGAAATAAAATAATATTTGCTATGTGTTGTGTAGAAATTCAGTGTTATTGATGTCAATGGAATGAGCTAGGCGAAAAAAGCGGAAAAACAACACTTTTCACTGGAAATTATTCTCCAAGAGGGAACTTCCATTATTCACCATTTTGGTTTGAGGTAAACGTTTTCACCCATTCCCTACTCCTACTCTGTTATTTATCTATGTATTTTATTATAACAACTTAAAGGGATAGTAATACTTCATTTTAACTTTATTTTATTTGAGAGATATTCACAAACAAAGTTTCCCCCTCCCTGTTCAACCAGATCAGAAGGGAGATGCCCAGGTAGACTGCAGAGAGGGACAATCTTCAATTAAGATAAGGGAAAAAGCTGAAAAACTTGTCAAGGGGGGAAGGGCTTTCATTGTTTTCATACAAAGAAAATTGTCCCCTTCTGTTATCTGTCCTGTCATACAACCAGACTCACATCTTAGAAGAGATGGCTTACACTAGGAAAAAGGGGCGGAGAGGGGAACTTTGCTTGTGAATATCTCATAAACCATAAAGATTTGAGAGATAAGACTTATATCATTCTTAGTGTTTTTTTAATGCCTACAAAATAAAATAAAGTTAAAACGAAGTATTACTATCCCTTTAACCGTTTATCTCTTTGATTGCCAGATGGGTAGCCAATGATTTGCTTTGCATGCACTGAATATCCTTCTGGCACTCAAAGGGTTAAGCACCAGAAGGCTTACATTGTGTAAAGGTAAGTCAATATGTCTTTTTTAACCTAGAATTATAAAAGCTTTTTCACTAGATGTAGTTTGACCCTTGCAAAACGGTTTGTTTTGTGAGAAAATCTAATTGACAGAATTGTTTAGCTCATTCTTATCAGTGACCATACCTCTTCCATTTTGATAAGGAAGCTGTCTATCATGTGCCGAGGGCTGCCAGGATTTATAGTCTTCTTCTCAGTCTCCATCCTTTCTCGGACAAACTCATCCATCTGCTTGGAATACTGTACTATTCTGTGGTGAGGTCCTGGTAAATACTTCATCACCACTTCAAATAGAATATAGAGCTGTATGGAAGCAAAAGAGGTTTATGTACAACTGAAGACTTTATGTTTTCTTCTGGACACCAGACGGGAGTGGAAGTAAGGTGAGATAACCTTTCCACAGAGGTAAAGTCTCCAGTCCCTCCTCTATTCTGTGGTTCCTCTGCACTAAGATTTCTCCAAACCAAAAACAGGGCTCCAAAGAGTAACACAAGAAGAGGAGAGTTTATCTCATTGGAGAGTTTCTCATTTTTACTGCAATTTTATCACAGTTTATTGTATAAACCCCAGATCTCCAGAAAGACTTTGTGATTCATTTATAGGAATGAAAGCAATGCTTCCCCTTGATCAAAATGTATTTTGGAGATATTGTGTTTTATGTACTAAGGAGTGAGAAAAGTGAGAAAAACTGTAAAGTGAGATGATTTCCCTAGTTCCTGTGCTGTTCTGAGAAGCCTCTGCACTAACATCTCCATCTTGAGAGTTCTTAGCACACAGGCTCCATAGAACAACAAAGGCGCTGGATTAACTCACGGCATCTGCTTTGTGATGCTGGTGAACTAGGATGGAATGGAGTAATTCTGGAGGGAACAAGCTGCAGCATAGGGGGCAAATTCAAATTCCTTAAATTCCCAGTGATTTAAATCAGACTTAAATGCTGTGTTTAGTTGATTTGTTCCAGAATTACACCAGTTATTCTTAGTACATCAGAGTCAGTATTACACCTTTGTTTATCTCCCCTCTAATGTCCAGAATGATAAAGATATAGTGACACCACTATATAGATCATTGAAAAGATCTCACCCAGTTCCTTGGTGTTTATGTCCACAGATCAGATCTCCAGAAGGACATAGAGAAGCAGTGGCATCATAGCTCAGATCTTTGGTAAGACTTATCTAGTCATCAGACACTTATCAAATCTCCAGAAGGAAACGGAGAGCCAGGGAGTGGGAAACGATCGTTCAGAGCTTTGATAAGACATTTATCATATCTCCAGAAGAGCACAGAGAGGCAGTGACACATTGTTCAGAGTTTTGGAAAGACCTTCCTAGTCTTTAGACATGTATCAGATATCCAGGAGGATGTAGAGAGGCAGTGGCATCATTGTTCAGAGCTTTGGTAAGACCTAGCTAGTCTTCAGATATTTGTCACCTCACCCATGAAACATTGAGCGGTACTGACACCTATGCACTACAATCTCTTTACTTTTGAGGAAGCGGCTCCTTAGAATAACATAGGAATTGGGGCTTTTATCTAATCACTGGCACATTAAGGTTTAAACTCCCTGATGCATACCACAGAATTGAGAATGGAGGCCTACACATAGAAGTAAACTTCTAGTTGTAGCCTTTAATTTGTTCCCTTCCAATTTTTGGGGAAAACCAGCCACATTGGTTCCTTATGTATCAAATCAAACTGGAGCAATTCTAGGACAAACCAACTGCACCACTGGAGAGCATTCCTAAAATGGTCATTGATTTAAATGGTGTTTTAACCTCTTGTGTGCTTGAGTTGTCTCCAATGAATTGCAAGACAGTGTGTTGAAGATTTCTCTAACACTCATGGGGTCGAAAGCCCAATTTAGATCGATGGGAATGTTTCTTTCTCCCCTATGGTTTAGATGGTTTGCTCTACAGTTGTTCCAGTTTGCTTTGATACATAAGGCCCATTTTGTCTTGTCCTTCTAGACCACCTAACTGCAGGGTTAAATAGGTTCCTTCCTCTTAACATACCTGGGTACTTCCTTCTTCTTTGGAAGCCCCAGAGAGGAGTCATAGGCTGAGAATGGGCGTGTCTAAATGGTCTGAATTGAGTCATAAAGTGGGCAGGCCTTAATCAGGTGGGTGGGGCTGAGATGAGAAAGGGTGGGGTTTGAGTTTAGAATGGGCAGGAATTGGGAAGAGAGTGGGAAGTAGGTGGAACAGACAAGAAGTGAACGGACTTACTTGGGAAACGCCCCACTGATGGAGAATCAGCCTTTATCCCTGGAGTCCTGATAATTACCTCTAATAACTAGCATCTCCAGGGCAGATCCTGAGAGTCCCCTGGTATGCTGGGTAATGCTGGGACTGCCGGGACCCCAAGGAGATGCCCCTGGAACAGGAGGCCCCTGGCGAGAATTGAGTGTCCCCCATGGATTGAAATAGTGATGCAAAATGGGAGCGTTTATCTACCTTTTATCAAACCTTAGTTCATCTCCCCTTCCCCCAAGCTTAAAGGGATTTACATGAAAAATACACAATTTTAAATAAAAAAAAAAAAAAAAACAATTCTGTTACAAACCAACAGTACCTTATGGGACAAATAAAAATTACCATTGAATTTTGAATTAAAAGGGGCTTCTAACCCAAGAGAACCTCCAGCACACTGCATTGGAAACCACTTTAGAATTTAAAGTGTTAAAAACCTCCCCTAAAGAAGCAGTAAACTTGTGTTCAGAAAAAATCCTATATAATAGTTCGCTAAAATGTGTGTAATGATGCAGTCATGCCTGTGACGAGGCTGATATAGAGCGGCACTGTATCAGCCGTGGCACGGGCAGTCTCTACTGTGCATGACTGCCCCTGCTGGCAGTGGCACTGTGGTCCGTGTAACGGGCACTTCAACTAGTATATATATATTTCAGGGCTTACTCAAGATTGTAAGCTCTCTGATGCTTTTATTTTCCATGTTCCATTTGTACTATTTAATATATCTGTATGTCTATTCCCTGTTGTACATCGCTGTGGAATAAGTTAGCACTATATAAATAAAGACTAACAATAATAATAGTCCCACTTTTGAGAGAAGCATATTTCCCCAGTTATTACAGTTTAAACCCTTGTTTTTTAACAGTGCCCTCTACTGTTCATATTCCAATGAATTATTCTGTTACATTCCATTTGAGAGGATAGTCAGTGACAGACAGTTGTCCATAACATCATACATTGGAACTCTTTGTATCCACCCCGTAGACTTCAAGTCTCTGGGGACGCATGCTGATTCTCCAACCGGTTTAGTTTCCTGGGAACCCAAAGCAAAACAAATCTGCGCTCCTCCATATAAACTATCCGAATGAGAACCCTGTGTAAAGCCTTGACGTGGCAGGCGGGCTTAGACATACTTTGGCCAATCTATGCAACGAGGACCCCAACATTTATTAAAGTGGTATGATATATGCTGTACACAGGGTTCTCATTTGGATAGTTTATATGGAGGAGCGCAGATTTGTTTTGCTTTGGGTTTTTTGTTTAGGCTTTGGCCTAATGTTGGGGAGCCTAGAGAACTCCCACACTTCTTGCTTCTATTCATATTTATTCACTTGGGTTCTTAATTTTTATTTGTAAAATTAATATAAGGGTTAATGTGAGTTAGCGCTGTGAGTCTTCTAGTTTCCTGGGAAACTCAGCCCACTTATCCTCCTTCCCACTCTGTTCCATACATTTCACTCCCATTTCCCAGCCTAATACTTGTTAAGCCCCTCCCACTCGATTAAGCCCCATGTTATTAGTTGAATTACGTAAATAACATAAGCCCAGTTGCAGTTCATGAGCTCTCCCTGGGGGCGCCACAGGAGGCAGTTCCCTGGTATGTGTAGATTGTGATGGAAACTGCTGACTTCCTGTCAGTTAGCACATTTAGGAAGTAATAATGCTGCAATTCATTTCCTGATAATCTGAATTGTGGTCACATTTGGATAAAGCAACTGACAAAGGTGGGCGTATCCTTGTTTTACTCAGCAGGAAAAACTGTATAACATATAGGTTTTCATTAAAAAAGTTTTCTGTTCCATTAAATTAATTGGTATTTGGGAAACGTTTATATGTCCCGTCTGGTGCAGAAGATTTGCTCCAGAATTTCCCTAATTACTCTGAGTATATGAGCCTCTCTGTGTCTGGAATAAACTGAACTATAAATGCAATCTTTAACCCACTGAGGATCAAAGGTTAATAAACGATATATTACCTTGGATTGTAGAGAGTTCATCAGTGTGTCACTTCTCAGTGCATTAGTGATCATTCTAACGTTCTAATGTTTTACCCTTTGACTACCAGAGGGGTATCCAATGAGTTTGACACTGGACACTCATAGGGTTAAAGGGTTAGTAATGCTTCATGTAGTGGTAAGCTACGGTGCATCCTTATACTGTATACTAATGCTCCCTGTCAGTAGTAATGCTGAAATCTCTGTATTATCTGTGAAATCATATTAGAAATTCTCCCCCTCCCTTCCCTTTCCAGTCCGGTAAGCACCTCCCCTCAGATCTGAAATCCTTTTGCTTGACCATACAGATCACAATGAGGGACTATCCTCCTTCATCCAGAGTAAGGAAAGCCCTGTCCTACATGACAAAGGAGAGCATGTTTTTCCTTATACTGAAGGAAGCTTGTCCCTCGTTGTGATATCTCCGGTCAAGCAAACAGATTTCAGGTCTGAGGGGAGGTGGCTTAATGGACTGAAAAGGGACAGGAGGGGGACAATTTCTAATATCATTTCATGGATAATATAGTGAATCCAGCATTACCACTGATGAGGAGCATTAGTATACAGTATAAGGCCACATCGTAGCTTACCACGCACTGAAGCATTACCTTTAAAGGAGAAACAGTACCAATAAGAACCATCTACTTACCATACTATGGCCATTAAATCCTATTGTCCCTAATATTTTGTGCTTGTACCTTTGTTGAAGAGATGATATCTCCATGGACATGACATCCAGAACTGACTGAAGATGCTTAACCCCTTAAAGACCCTTGACGGTCATAGCACGTCATGGGTAGATCTGACTTAACAACCCATGACGCACTATGACCATCATGGGATTCTGGGCTTCCCCTGCGGCTGCACGCCGTTCGGGGAGTCCAGACCCGGAAACAAAGAAAAAAAAAAGGTCCGTGGTCCTTAAGTACTGGCCGCGTGTGCTCGCGGCTGGTCCTTAAGAGGTTAGACAAGAAGCAATGGCAACATTTGTAGTGATTAGGATTTTCTAGCGATAGTAGAGAGTGTTTGTAGGTGTGGGGTGGGTATTATAAGGAATTGTTAGTCCTATAATGTGTCTGACAAGGATCCTGATCATTACCTGTCCCCAGAAGGAAGCCACAGACTTTATTATTCCATGATTGATTTTCATGAGCCTGAGGAATTCAGGGTCATCGTAGCTGAATCGTTTCCCGAAGATTATGGAGGAAATGATGTTGGAGGCCACCTGACTGAAATAGTATTCCGGGTTAATGGCCACTCCTGAAAAACAGCAGGGGAGGGAAAGGTAAGTGTTGATTGACTCATATTTATTATACAGCAGAAAAAGGGTTGTAATTGAGGGATTTCAATTAAACCAAGTAAATACTAAGGGCTTAGTAGGTGGTTATGGCAGATACAATGGATACATTCAAGGGAACATTAGATACATTTCTTTCCAAAGGGATCATACAGAGTTATACTGTTTATCAGCAGGCAGATCAGGAAGGTCTGATAAAGACTAACTTATTTGGTAGCAGGAAAGCTATAAAATTACTGGGGTATGAGGAGAAGGTTGAACTTGATGGATGTTACTATGTTACTATGTTAAGAAAAGCAAAGCATGAACAATTTTAAACGCTTATTTGTTTACATTAGAATGGCCCTCCAGTGGCCAAATTAAAATTATTTATTCTGTTTGCATTTTCTGGTAGGGGCGAGTCACCGGTAAATAGTTCTCCACAGAATGTGATAGAAACTGCTGGGACACTTCCTGTCAGTTTGCGCTTTCAGGAAGTAATCCCACTGTAATTCACGTCCTGATTATTTGAACTGTTAATACATTTGAATAATACAGCTGGAAGCAGTGGGAGTGTCCTTATCTTATTATGCAGGAAAAACTCTATAACATACAGGTTTTCATAGGGAAAATAACACTTATTTAAAGAAGAGCTATCCTATCATATATCTGCCCCATTGGCACATCTAAAGAAGGCGAGGTTGCATTTGTGAGTCCCAGATGACCAATGAGAAGACAAAACCTCCAGCCCTCCACTAGTGCAAAAATGCTGCATTGTGCTGGAAGTTCCGTGTACTGGGAGATGTAGCTCTCCATACGCCTGCTAGACTGGATATGTAAGCACAACACAGCAGGTCTATATGTAATGTGCATGCAACCGACCTTTGTGGCTCACAGAGCAGACTTCCACACAGTGTTCTAGCCAATAAACTCAGTTTTCTGTCCCATGCCCAGACTGCTGATTGGAGCAATTTGGGGTTGTATAAAGCACCCACATGGTTTTTACTGACTCTGTAAATCATGTTCATTGTTCTTAACTATCTTAGTGCCAGAGCGGTATCCAGCACATTGCATTGTAATGGCAATCAAAGAGTTAATACAGATCTCCATTACTTTTTAAAATAAATGTTACTAGACATTAGTGATGATCGAGCACCCCAATGCTCGGGTGTTCGGGTGCTCTGGCCGAGCACCCCCGGAGGCTCGAGTGCTCGGCCGAGCACCCGAGCCCCATTGAAGTCAATGGGAGGACTCGAGCATTACACCAGGCACCCCCTGCTCTGATGAGGGGAGGGTGCCTGGTCCATAGGAAAAGGGCAGAAAATTATGGAAACACCACAGAAATGGTTGAGGGACAGCATAGGGAGGATGTCTGGATGCATCTTGGACTCCAACGTCGCTGCTGGGAACGATGTTTCGCCCGTAGTACGCCATTTTTACAGACTGACCGTAAAACACACAAAAAGGAAGATAAAAACGACTTTAGGCGAAAAATTGTTACCAAACAGTATTTGCTGTATATTTACTTGTATATCATCTGCAAATTCTGCAAAAAATTTCATCGATTTTTCGGAACTGGGGCCATGATTAAGAGGGAAACGTGCGCAGAGTAAAGCAGGTGTTCAACATGGTTATGGCCCGGGTAAGGTACAGCATTCAGGAACGGAGGCCGCAGCTACCACAGGTTTTACAACATGTCCGTTTGCCCTTGTTAAGTCTAAAATTTATAGTCGGAACAGTGGGGTCCATTCAGTAAAAGTGACGAAGTGACTTAGTGGATGAAGCCAAGAACTACCTTCTGCTCTGTCGAACATACCAGCCCTATTTAATTCAATGGGAGGACCTGAGGCACTCCGATACAACCTGTATATCACAAAATGGAGGGCCTCATTCACATTGTGGTACAATAGTTCAGGTAGTGGTCCAACACTCATAAAGCCTATGCACTAAGTGAAAGGGCTGCCAAAAATTAGACTGCAATGTCACTCCAATACACCCTTTATTACACATGAAGGAGGGCATCATACACACCCTTGAAAAATTAGGATTAATGGCCTGCTGGTGACCCTCTGAAACATTATGGGTGAGGGTCTGCTGCGGAGCTGACCATCCTAAACATTATATGCGAAGGCCCGCTAGTGAGCTGACGCTATAAAACATTATATGAGAGGGCCTGCTAGAGAGCTGACCCAATAAAACATTATATAAGAAGGCCCGCTGGTGAGCTGACCTATACAAAAAGTTGTCAAACAGGGCCCGCTGGTGAGCTGGCCCTATATAAAAATTATATCACAGGGCCCGCTGGTGAGCTGGCCCTATATAAAAATTATATCACAGGGCCCGCTGGTGAGCTGGCCCTATATAAAAATTATATCACAGGGTATATGGAAGAGAGTCAACCATATACCCGTTTTTTGGGTGGAAGGGGTGAATGGGAATACAGAGTATTCCCATCATTGTAAATAACATATATAAAGTGACTTTATGTTCACCCGGGGCTTTCCTCCAGTGGAGTGGAGAAGTCAGGGGAAATCCAGGCCTTGTTCATTTTTATAAGTGTCAACCTATCAGCATTGTCGGTGGAAAGGCGGATACGCTTATCTGTTATGATGCCACCAGCAGCACTAAATACCCGCTCAGACAGAACGCTGGCGGCAGGGCAGGCCAGCACCTCCAAGGCGTAGAGTGCCAGTTCATACCACGTGTCCAGCTTGGACACCCAGTAGTTGTAAGGCACAGAGGGATCATTGAGGACGCTGACACGGTCTGCTACGTACTCCTTCACCATCTTCCAAAACTTTTCCCTCCTTGTGACACAAGGCTGCGCATCAGGGTGAGGGTGCTGGCGGGGTGTCATGAAGGTGTCCCACACCTTGGAGAGTGTTGCCCTGCCTTTGTCGGAACTGCTGTGTGCTCCCCTTTTCTCCCCTTCTTGGTTGGCCAAGGTAGCACGTACTCTGCCGCCAGCGTTGTCAGATGGAAAATTTTGGAGCAATTTTTCGACAAGAACCTTCTGGTATTGCACCATTTTGTTTGTCCTCTGCACCGGAGGAATGAGAGATGAGAAATTCTCTTTGTAGTGGGGGTCCAGAAGGGTGAACACCCAGTAATCCGTGTTGTCTAAAATGCGTATAACGCGTGGGTCACGGGAAAGGCAGCCTAACATAAAGTCAGCCATGTGTGCCAGAGTACCAACAGGCAAGATTTCGCTGTCCTCACCAGGAGGATGACTCTCAATCTCCTCATCCTCTTCCTCCTCTTCTGCCCACCCACGCTGAAGAGATGGAACTAAAGTTCCATGGCTACCCTCTGTAGCGGAGGCAACCGTGTCTTCCTCCTCCTCCTCCTCCGCCTCCTCCAATTGTCGCTGAGAAGACGAAGTGAGGGTGCTCTGGCTATCACCTTTTGTAAGCTCTTCCTCCCCCATTTCCACCTCTTCCACATGCAAAGCGTCTGTTTTAATTATGAGCAGCGAGCGTTTCAGTAGAGACAGAAGTGGGATGGTTACACTGATAATAGCGTTATCGCCGCTCACCATCTGTGTCGATTCCTCAAAATTGCGTAAAACCTCACAGAGGTCAGACATCCATTCCCACTCCTCACTTCTGATTAGAGGAAGTTGAACGGAGAGGCGACGACCGTGTAACAGCTGGTACTCCACTACTGCCCTCTGCTGCTCACAAAGCCGGGCCAACATGTGGAAGGTGGAGTTCCAGCGCGTGCTCACGTCACACAGCAGCCGGTGAGCTGGCAATTGTAAGCGCTGCTGCAGCTTCAACAGGCCGGCTGAAGCTGTTGATGACTTACGGAAATGTGCACACACGCGGCGCACCTTGGTCAAGAGATCATGCAAATTGGGGTAGGTATTTAGAAATCGCTGAACCACTAAATTAAACACACGCGCTAGGCATGGTACGTGTGTGAGCTTGCAGAGCTCCAAAGCCGCCACCAAGTTACGCCCATTATCACACACAACCATGCCTGGTTGCAGGTTGAGTGGCGAGAGCCACTGCTCGGTCTGGTGACTAATCCCCTGCAACAGCTCTGAGGCCGTGTGCTGTTTGTCCCCAAGGCAGATCAGCTTCAGCACGGCCTGTTGACGCTTCCCCACTGCAGTGCTAAACTGCTTCCAGCTACCGGCTGATGGGTGAGTGGCGCTGCGCGCAGAGAATTCGGAGGTGGAAACGGAGGAGGAGGAGCCAATAACGTAGGTGCTGGCGGAAACCCTGATGGAGGTAGGGCCCGCAATCCTCGGCGTGGGTAGCACCTGTGCCATCCCAGGGTCCGAGTCGCTCCCAGCCTCCACGACATTCACCCAGTGTGCCGTCAGGGAAATGTAGCGTCCCTGGCCACAAGTACTTGTCCATGTGTCAGTCGTTAAGTGGACCTTCCCAGTAACTGCGTTGGTCAGGGCACGGGTGATGTTACGGGACACATGGTGGTGTAAGGCGGGGACGGCACACCGGGAAAAGTAGTGGCGGCTGGGGACTGCGTACCGAGGGACAGCTGCTGCCATCAGGCTGCGGAAGGACTCAGTCTCCACAAGCCTAAATGGCAGCATTTCGATGGCCAGTAATTTGGAAAGGTGTGAGGTTAGTGCTATGGCCTGTGGGTGGGTGGCTGGGTATTTTCGCTTGCGCTCAAATGCCTGTGGTAGCGACATTTGGACGCTGCGCTGGGACAGGGAAGTGGATGTGGTCGCTGATGGTGCTTCAGATGGTACAGGTGCAGGGCGGGAGGTATGCGGGCCTGCGCCTTCGACAGGCGATTGGCCGGCACCGAAAACAGGGGAAGAGGAAGCAGTGGTGTGGCCTGCAGACACAGATTGGCGATCCGGGCGTTCCTCCCACTTATTACGGTGCTTGGATGCCATGTGTCGGATCATGCTGGTGGTGGTGAGGTTTCTAGTGTTCATGCCTCGGCTCATTCTGGTGTGGCACAGGTTGCAAACTACAATTCTTTTGTCGTCCGCACTTTCCTTAAAAAAACGCCATACCGCGGAACACCTAGCCCTTGGCAAGGGAGATTTACGCAAGGGGGTGCTCCGTGGAACATTTGCGGGCCGGTTTGGTGCGGTCCGCCTTCTTTCTTTAGCCACACCACTGCCTCTTCCAGCCTGTTGCGGTGCTGCAGATGGCTCACCCTCAGGACTGCTGTCATCGCTCGGCTCTCCACCTTCCCAGGTGGGGTCAGTCACCTCATCGTCCACCAAGTCCTCCTCCACTTCCTCACTCTGATCATCCTCCTCATTTCTTGATCCCACCACATACTCAGTCATTGACAACTGTGTATCATCCTCCTCATCAAGGTCTTGAGACAGTAATAGTGGTTGATTTGATGGCAACTGTGTCTCATCATCATCATCATCCACTTCCTTTGACCTTAAATGCCGTTCCCCTCTGTCATCTTCTTGTGATTGGGTACCCTCTAGAGGTTGTGAATCAGGGCACAAGATCTCATGTTCCTCTGCAAGCGTGCTTGGAGAAAGGTTCAAATGAAGGATTGGTGATGAGACGAGCTCCTCACTATATCCCAGTGTGGGATCACTTCTTTGGCCAGACCCTCTATGGTGGGAGGAAGGATGATCAGGGTGAGGATTATGTTGACCAGACTCTTGGCTACTGAGAGTGGACTTGGCGGAAGACAATGTGTTGCTTAACCGACTGGAAGCAGTATCAGCTGAAATCCAACCGACCACCTGTTCGCAGTGGTCTGACCTCAAGAGTGATGACCTGCGACGCCCTGTAAACTGAGACATGAAGCTAGGTATGGTGGATGTCTTTCTTTCTTGTGCTCTGGCACCAGGCACAGTTTCTACGCGTCCTGACCCGCGCCCTGAACTATCAGGATCAAGTCCACTTCCCCGTCCCTTTTTACCTGCCTTCTTCATATTACACGGAATATGTGCTGCTAATCTGCAACTTTGCACACTAAACAGAATGTGCTGCTAATCTGCAACTTTGCACACTACACAGAATGTGCTGCTAATCTGCAACTTTGCACACTAAACAGAATGTGCTGCTAATCTGCAACTTTGCACACTAAACAGAATGTGCTGCTAATCTGCAACTTTGCACACTAAACAGAATGTGCTGCTAATCTGCAACTTTGCACACTAAAAAGAATGTGCTGCTAATCTGCAACTTTGCACACTAACCAGAATGTGCTGCTAATCTGCAACTTTGCACACTAAACAGAATGTGCTGCTAATCTGCGGCTAGGCACAGTGAACGGAATATGTGACGTTTATTTTTTACACTTTGCACACTAAACAGAATGTGCTGCTAATCTGCAACTTTGCACACTAAACAGAATGTGCTGCTAATCTGCAACTTTGCACACTAAACAGAATGTGCTGCTAATCTGCAACTTTGCACACTAAACAGAATGTGCTGCTAATCTGCAACTTTGCACACTACACAGAATGTGCTGCTAATCTGCAACTTTGCACACTAAACAGAATGTGCTGCTAATCTGCGGCTAGGCACAGTGAACGGAATATGTGACGTTTATTTTTTACACTTTGCACACTAAACAGAATGTGCTGCTAATCTGCAACTTTGCACACTAAACAGAATGTGCTGCTAATCTGCGGCTAGGCACAGTGAACGGAATATGTGACGTTTATTTTTTACACTTTGCACACTAAACAGAATGTGCTGCTAATCTGCAACTTTGCACACTAAACAGAATGTGCTGCTAATCTGCTGCTAGGCACAGTGAACGGAATATGTGACGTTTATTTTTTACACTTTGCACATAAACAGAATGTGCTGCTAATCTGCAACTTTGCACACTAAACAGAATGTGCTGATAATCTGCGGCTAGGCACAGTGAACGGAATATGTGACGTTTATTTTTTACACTTTGCACACTACACAGAATGTGCTGCTAATCTGCAACTTTGCACACTAAACAGAATGTGCTGCTAATCTGCGGCTAGGCACAGTGAAAGGAATATGTGACGTTTATTTTTTACACTTTGCACACTAAACAGAATGTGCTGCTAATCTGCAACTTTGCACACTAAACAGAATGTGCTGCTAATCTGCGGCTAGGCACAGTGAACGGAATATGTGACGTTTATTTTTTACACTTTGCACACTAAACAGAATGTGCTGCTAATCTGCAACTTTGCACACTAAACAGAATGTGCTGCTAATCTGCAACTTTGCACACTACACAGAATGTGCTGCTAATCTGCAACTTTGCACACTAAACAGAATGTGCTGCTAATCTGCGGCTAGGCACAGTGAACGGAATATGTGACGTTTATTTTTTACACTTTGCACACTAAACAGAATGTGCTGCTAATCTGCAACTTTGCACACTAAACAGAATGTGCTGCTAATCTGCGGCTAGGCACAGTGAACGGAATATGTGACTTTTATTTTTTACACTTTGCACACTAAACAGAATGTGCTGCTAATCTGCAACTTTGCACACTAAACAGAATGTGCTGCTAATCTGCGGCTAGGCACAGTGAACGGAATATGTGACGTTTATTTTTTACACTTTGCACACTAAACAGAATGTGCTGCTAATCTGCAACTTTGCACACTAAACAGAATGTGCTGCTAATCTGCGGCTAGGCACAGTGAACGGAATATGTGACGTTTATTTTTTACACTTTGCACACTACACAGAATGTGCTGCTAATCTGCAACTTTGCACACTAAACAGAATGTGCTGCTAATCTGCGGCTAGGCACAGTGAAAGGAATATGTGACGTTTATTTTTTACACTTTGCACACTAAACAGAATGTGCTGCTAATCTGCAACTTTGCACACTAAACAGAATGTGCTGCTAATCTGCGGCTAGGCACAGTGAACGGAATATGTGACGTTTATTTTTTACACTTTGCACACTAAACAGAATGTGCTGCTAATCTGCAACTTTGCACACTAAACAGAATGTGCTGCTAATCTGCGGCTAGGCTCAGTGAAAGGAATATGTGACGTTTATTTTTTACACTTTCCACACTAAACAGAATGTGCTGCTAATCTGCAACTTTGCACACTAAACAGAATGTGCTGCTAATCTGCGGCTAGGCACAGTGAACGGAATATGTGACGTTTATTTTTTACACTTTGCACACTAAACAGAATGTGCTGCTAATCTGCAACTTTGCACACTAAACAGAATGTGCTGCTAATCTGCGGCTAGGCACAGTGAACGGAATATGTGACGTTTATTTTTTACACTTTGCACACTACACAGAATGTGCTGCTAATCTGCAACTTTGCACACTAAACAGAATGTGCTGCTAATCTGCGGCTAGGCACAGTGAACGGAATATGTGACGTTTATTTTTTACACTTTGCACACTAAACAGAATGTGCTGCTAATCTGCAACTTTGCACACTAAACAGAATGTGCTGCTAATCTGCAACTTTGCACACTAAACAGAATGTGCTGCTAATCTGCAACTTTGCACACTACACAGAATGTGCTGCTAATCTGCAACTTTGCACACTACACAGAATGTGCTGCTAATCTGCAACTTTGCACACTAAACAGAATGTGCTGCTAATCTGCGGCTAGGCACAGTGAACGGAATATGTGACGTTTATTTTTTACACTTTGCACACTAAACAGAATGTGCTGCTAATCTGCAACTTTGCACACTAAACAGAATGTGCTGCTAATCTGTGGCTAGGCACAGTGAACGGAATATGTGACGTTTATTTTTTACACTTTGCACACTAAACAGAATGTGCTGCTAATCTGCAACTTTGCACACTAAACAGAATATGCTGCTAATCTGCGGCTAGGCACAGTGAACGGAATATGTGACGTTTATTTTTTACACTTTGCACACTAAACAGAATGTGCTGCTAATCTGCAACTTTGCACACTAAACAGAATGTGCTGCTAATCTGCGGCTAGGCACAGTGAACGGAATATGTGACGTTTATTTTTTACACTTTGCACACTACACAGAATGTGCTGCTAATCTGCAACTTTGCACACTAAACAGAATGTGCTGCTAATCTGCGGCTAGGCACAGTGAAAGGAATATGTGACGTATATTTTTTACACTTTGCACACTAAACAGAATGTGCTGCTAATCTGCAACTTTGCACACTAAACAGAATGTGCTGCTAATCTGCGGCTAGGCACAGTGAACGGAATATGTGACGTTTATTTTTTACACTTTGTACACTAAACAGAATGTGCTGCTAATCTGCAACTTTGCACACTAAACAGAATGTGCTGCTAATCTGCGGCTAGGCACAGTGAACGGAATATGTGACGTTTATTTTTTACACTTTGCACACTAAACAGAATGTGCTGCTAATCTGCAACTTTGCACACTAAACAGAATGTGCTGCTAATCTGCGGCTAGGCACAGTGAACGGAATATGTGACGTTTATTTTTTACACTTTGCACACTAAACAGAATGTGCTGCTAATCTGCAACTTTGCACACTAAACAGAATGTGCTGCTAATCTGCGGCTAGGCACAGTGAACGGAATATGTGACGTTTATTTTTTACACTTTGCACACTACACAGAATGTGCTGCTAATCTGCAACTTTGCACACTAAACAGAATGTGCTGCTAATCTGCGGCTAGGCACAGTGAAAGGAATATGTGACGTTTAATTTTTACACTTTGCACACTAAACAGAATGTGCTGCTAATCTGCAACTTTGCACACTAAACAGAATGTGCTGCTAATCTGCGGCTAGGCACAGTGAACGGAATATGTGACGTTTATTTTTTACACTTTGCACACTAAACAGAATGTGCTGCTAATCTGCAACTTTGCACACTAAACAGAATGTGCTGCTAATCTGCGGCTAGGCTCAGTGAAAGGAATATGTGACGTTTATTTTTTACACTTTCCACACTAAACAGAATGTGCTGCTAATCTGCAACTTTGCACACTAAACAGAATGTGCTGCTAATCTGCGGCTAGGCACAGTGAACGGAATATGTGACGTTTATTTTTTACACTTTGCACACTAAACAGAATGTGCTGCTAATCTGCAACTTTGCACACTAAACAGAATGTGCTGCTAATCTGCGGCTAGGCACAGTGAACGGAATATGTGACGTTTATTTTTTACACTTTGCACACTAAACAGAATGTGCTGCTAATCTGCAACTTTGCACACTAAACAGAATGTGCTTCTAATCTGCAACTTTGCACACTACACAGAATGTCCTGCTAATCTGCAACTTTGCACACTACACAGAATGTGCTGCTAATCTGCAACTTTGCACACTAAACAGAATGTGCTGCTAATCTGCAGCTAGGCACAGTGAACGGAATATGTGACGTTTTTTTTTTAAATTTGTGCCCCCCCAAACAAAATATAACTGCTGCCCCCACACACAACAGTCCTAAAAAGGACTTTTGGGTCTTTATATGGTGTTCCAACACTTTTCTTCTCCCTACACTGACTTTCCCTTCCTATCCTCATCTCTCCCTGGCTAAGACTGAGCCGAATTCGCTGGTCAGGTGCTATACAGCACCCGATCACGGGTTCTGGCCAGCCAATCAGTGTAATGCCAGCAGCCAACATGGCTGCTGGCATTACACTGATGTCAGAGCCTCCCCGCACGTTTATTGGCTGCGCAGCAGCCGTGAAACGTGCGGGGTGGAGACCCGAACATGGCGGGCGAGCACATGCGGTACTCGTACGAGTACCGCCATGTGCCGAGCAGAGCGATGCTCGAGCCGAACCGAGCTTCGGCCGAGCATGCTCGCTCATCACTACTAGACATCCCCCCAAAAAAAACATTTATTTTAAACTGTAGAGTGTATCCAGAATCGGAACATGTGAGCACATGGATAAAGGTACATTTGCAAAATACTGACCTTAATCCCCACTCTGATTAGTCTGTGATTATGTTGTAATTAGTGACAGTTCCTGAAAGTCTAATGTATAAGCGATTGTTTGTGCAACGGAAATATAAGACAAAGATTTGGAGACCAATAGTTTTTCTCTCAGATGTTGTACACATAAAATAAAAATGGCTCCAGCAGCCCATACAAGTGATAGTGAGCTGGAGATTTTCCTGTTAAAGGAATAGTAATATTTAAAGGAGCAGTAAACTTTTTTAAATGAAAACACATATTTTATAGAACTTTTCCTGTTGAGTAAAACAAGGTCACTCCCATCACTGTCAGATGTTTTATTCAACATTTATAGCAGTTCAAATAATCAGGAAGTGAATTTACTGTGTTTGCTTCCTGATAGTTCTAACTGACAGGAAGTGAATTTACTGTGTTTACTTCCTGATAGTTCCGTTCTGACAGGAAGTGAATTTACTGTTTTAAAACTGGGTTTAAACTGGGTTTAAACTGTAATAACTCTGGAAATATAAATCTCTCAGCAGTGGGAGTACCCTTATTTTACTCAGTAGGAAAATCCCTACAATATATATTTTTTCATTAAAAAAGTTTACTGCTCCTTTAACCCCTTAGTGACAGCCGCGTTCGTACGCGGCTGTCACGTTAACGCCCGCCTAACATTTTTTTTTTTTTGTCAAAGAAGTCCTGAGTCTCCGAGCGGCGTGCAGCCGCACGGAGACGCGGACTTCCGTGACTTACCAGGTACGTCCTCTGTCACTAAGTGACAGTTTGTGCAAGACTTACCTGGTAAGTCATATGTCGTTAAGGGGTTAATATGTATAAAATTCTATCTTGCAGTTTTCATTGCCCTGAGTAAAACAAGTTAACTCCCACTGGGGAGAGATGTTATATTCAAAGGTTATTACAACGCAATCTTCAATTTTTTAGGTGCGGTATCCATTAGCCTGAAATTGTACAGTGGCGCTGTTGCTACGCCATCCTATGGACAGCTCTGCTCAGTGCCACTGTACAACTTCGGGCCACTGTGATATTGCACCTAAAAATTTCAAGTTTGAGTTGTGAGAACTTTTGAATAGAACACCTCTCTCAAGTTCCCTTGTTTTACTCAGGGTGATAAACACTACAATATATATTTTTTTACATTTTAAGCATTATTATTCCTTTAATTTATTGCAGGGAAAAATGTCAGATGTTACAGAAGTCTAATGTACAAGTAAATGTAAATGCATTGTTTTTATGGGGTTACTCCCCTTTCAACTGAAATTTCAAAGGAGAACTACAAATTTAGCTCTTGTATCTTTATTCACGAGATATCATGTTCAATAAATCCTTGATGTTTCATCGATGGAGGTGGACATGACAGTTGCTAACAAGATCACATAACCTAAAGCTCTGCTCACAGCACCTAGTAATAGTCATTCCATGGAAACTCTCTGCCCCAGAGACTCCAGTTTTCAGTTTGACTTCCCAGATATCCAGGAACAGAGACTGATTCTGAGGCTTGTTGAGCTCAGCTACAACCCACCTCTTTTCCAGTCTGTTCAGCTCACTCTTGTCCCATTTAGCCCACTTTTCCAGATCTGCCCCTGAGATTCCGGTTTTCACATTGACTTACCGGATCTCCAGGATTAGGGACTGAGAGCTCGATTCAATATGCCCCATTAAAAAAAAACAACAACACACATTTGCCAATAAATTTTGCGCCCGTTTGAAGCTTTGATTTTCCAATTCAATTCCATGCATTCGGCTGTAGTGTGTTAAAGGGTTAGTAATATCCAAAAAAGTTTCTTGCATTTAGAAGAGCTTAAAAAGCTGAGCTAAATGAAAAAAAAAGGTATCACTCAAACCGCTATGGTTTGAGAGATACAGGCATTTAAAGTTTGATGTCTCCTACTGACAGCTGTAAAGCTGTCAGCAGGAGATCCATGTCAGTTTACACGAAGGCTCTGCAACAGAGCCACAATCTCATTAGTTACAATGAATCCCTTCATTGGAATGGTCTATAACATGTGCCTGGTTTGCAAGTACACATTTTAGACCATTCCAATGAAGGGATTTGTTGTAACTAACGAGATTGCGGCTCTGCTGCAGAGCCTCCGTATAAACCGACATGGATCTCTTGCTGACAGCTTTACAGCTGTCAGTAGGAGACATCAAACTTTAAATGCCTGTATCTCTCAAACCATAGTGGCCCGAGAGATACAGTTTTTTGCATTTAGCTCAGCTTTTTAAGCTCTTCTAAATGCAAAAAAAACTTTTTTGGGACATTACTAACCCTTTAAGAGACCCATTTTATTCCCAAAAATCAGTGCCAGCTTTTTTCAGTTTAGAGTCCCATAAAGAATGTTTTAAACTGTCAAAGCTGGAATTGAAGGGGAAAATACCTGAAAAAAACCTAAATGACCAGTGTATGTACTGATATGGGGCCCTAATCCCCATATCAATACATCCAAAGTACTGACAAAATGTGTCTAATTTAAGAAAAAATAAGCCTATGAGTGCCACTGAGGTATGCAACACATTGTATACCCTAAAGGCACTCACAGGATTAATCCCACTAAAATGAACACCATCCCCTGAAAATAAACACTTACTGTGTGTCTGCAATCCAGCGGGGTCTTCTGAACTCTGGTCATACACTGCAAGTCTTCTTCTTTAATCTTCTATCCTCCATGTTCTTCTTTCTTCTGATCTTCTGTTATCTTCTGTTGCCATAAGAATGTCACTATAAAATAAAAAGTTGTATAAACAATAAATGCCCCCAAAGATAATCCATACGTTTACACTCCCGTGGCCACTGCTGTCCCTGGTGGTGGCGGCAGGAGATCAGTGCATAAATTCCCCCCACTTAAGCACCTCTTGGCCCATTGCCCGAGCCAATCTGAGGACAATTTGAACAGAGACTAGCTTTTATATGGCAAGTCTCTGTTCAAAATAGTTCCCAGCCTTCCATTGGCTGGTATGTGAGATATACACCTCTCAGTCAATCAGCTTCTAGAGGGAGGGATGACGAAACCCCCTAGAAGCTGATTGGCTGGCAGTTGCCTAACTCACATCCAAGCCAATGGAAGGCTTGGAACCATCATTTTGAACAGAGAATGGCCATATAAAAGCCAGTCTCTGTTCAAATTTTCCTCAGAATGGCTCGGGCAATGGCCCAAGAGGTTGGGGGACATTTTTGCTGATCTCTTGCCGGCAATGCTAGGGAGAGCTGTGGTGCCTGAAGCTTAAACTTATGGATTATCTCTAAGGGCATTTAGTGATTATACATGTATTTTTTTCTATTGTGGCATTCTTATGGCAACATTAAAAGACAGAAGATAAGAAGAAAGAAGAACACTGAGGATAGGAGATTAAAGAAGAAGACATGCAGAAGACAGGTAAGTGTAATACAGCTCTGGGCTATGGGTGTTAGGAGAGTGTTAGGGCTAGTATTGTTTCACTTCAATTTTAGGGGTAGTGTAGGGTTAGTGTTTGGCAAGGTGACTGTGTTTGAGCTCACGCTCAGAGTTTGACAATGTGTCAAACATTGAGCGTTAGCCATTCCCATTTCTTGTGCTATTTACTGTGGGTTTTGGGAATATAAAAAACATGACAATCAGTGGGCCAGAAGTCAGGTTCTGTGTCCCAACGTTTTTTGTGGTTTCTGTAGGCAGGGCAATTGGATACCTAAGGTAACATGGTATGTGTACCACTCAGTATCCATTTTTGCCCTATTGACAGTTTTACTGGCAACTATTGAATCAAGCCCTGAATCTCCAGCTTGGTGAGTTCAGGTTTAGCCCTGCCCACTTTCTAGTCCGTTCAGACCACTCCTGCCCCATTCCACTCACTTTCCCAGTTTCATGACAAACCTCTCCTTTCAACTATCCACCCACACCCAGCTGATTAAGCCTCACACACAATTTGTTGCAAAATGCATCATTTAAAAACTCATCCTCAACTTTACAGTGAACTTGGTACAAGAAGGGTTCCAGGTATGGTAATCTTAGCTATTTAAAGGACCAACAAGGATGTGTATTCTATTTCTATGCCATTTTACTTCTTAAAGGGTTAAGTAGACTCATGTACTCTACCTGCTTCAGTTTGAAAAACTGTCAGAAACTGTCATGTCCTCCTCAATGGACATAACATCCAGGACTGATTGGAGATGTTATGTGTCCAACAAAGGCACAAGAACAACATTCAAAGGGGCCGTTAGGATTTTCTGGCCATAGTAATGTAAGAAGTGGGTTATTTTTAAGAGATTCTAGTTCTCCTTTAAAATTATCCACAGAGAGTAAAATTATTTACAGAGGATGTTATAAGCAACTGTCCAACAAGAATTCCATAAAATGCCACCAACTAAAGACAAAAGCACGTGGAGGCTAAGCTTGTGTGTCTTTTGAATTGTAACTGGTGGTCAAGGTGTGAAGGAAAGATGAAAGGAACATACCTTTGGTTTTCTTTAACTCCTCAATTAGACAATGTGCTTCTTCTTTGACTCTCTCCTTGATGCTCCTCTTTCCCATACCAAAATTCTTTAATGTCATGAGGGAGAAACGGCGCATATGCTTCCAGTCTTCTCCATTGCTAAAAATAACCCCTGGATAAAGAATTATCATCTGATATATATAAATAAGGCTTATTCTGTGTCCACAATAAAGAGCTTTAGAGTAAAGGAGATATATTTCTGAAGACTGTAGAAGAAAAGTTAGAGGAAAGAAGATGTTGTATAATGTTTTACGGGCGAATGCGCTCTCTATAACATGGGAACCCTATAGAAACATGCAGTTGGTCTTATGAAAAAAAAAATCAAAATATCAGCAATACAGGAGAAAAAGAACTGAACTAGAGGGTGGGCATAAAAATGTCCATAGTTTTACAGATGGCTTTGAACCCTTTGAATGATATGACTCTCAAGTATGGCAATGCAATACAAATGATTAGGTGTGCATTTACATAGAGGTTTTTATAGAGTAGGGTATCAGTAATCATTGATCATTGACCTACCTTGACCTTTCGAACTTGCTTCAATGACGGGCAGATGTCCCCTGAACCCAAACTCCTCTCCTTGGTCCAGCAGGGCTTCCTTAACAATGTCATAACCGCACAACACCACCACTCGCCGTGTGCCAAGGAAAAGAGTGTAGATATCTCCATATCTGTGCTTCATCTACAATATGAGATGAATTGGGGTAGAAATGCTTAAAAGAGAAGTAACAATTTCCTTATAATAACCCGCTTGTCTTATTATTTCCAGAAAATCCCAACGGCCCCTATGAATTTTGTCCTTGAGCCTTTTTAAAGTGATAACATCTTCAGTTAATCATGTATGTGAGGTCCATGGAGCCAGATGTGACAGCTGCTAGCAGGATCACAGGGCCTGAGTCAGACTCTGCTCATTACTAAGGATGGGTGAAAGGTCACGTTTTTTTCTAAAGATATATGCCGCAAAAACCACACAGTTTTCCACTTTATTGCGAGAAATAATGCCGTCAACAAAACCATTAAAAATGTCTCAATTTCGCCTACACCTAAAAATATTTATCTTTGTCTATCAATGGGTACAAACTTCCCGCCCATATGTATAGTTGAATGTCCTTGCAGAGGCGTAACTAGAAGCCTCCAGGCCCTGATACAAGAAGTGCCACAACCCTCCTGACCACACTGACCCCCTTCACAATGCCCCCATCTCCTACCTCGAGCTCCCGCGCGGTCCTCTTAGTAATGCGTAGCGCTGGGAGATTATGTAATCTCCCAGCTCTCTGCATTACTAGAGCGATGGCGGGAGATTGTGGGCGCCAGGCAGAGGGGTCACAGGGGGAGGCCAGGCCCCTGGAGTGCACGGGCCCAGTCGCGACCCCTGAGACCCCTATAGTTACACCGCTGTGTCCTTGCTGAAGTAGGACGTGATTGGAGAAAAAAAGCAGTTAGAGAGATGGCAGAAGGTAATTTTCTACCGATTTACAATTCTAGGTTAAAAAATACATATTGACTTACCTTTACACAATGTAAGCCTTCTGCTGCTTAACCCCTTGAGTGCCAGAGGGGTATTCAGTGCATGCAAAGCAAAACATTGGATACTCGTGTGGATATCAAAGGGATAAACGGTTAGGTTGTTATAATAATATACATAAATAAATAACAGAGTAGGAGTAGGGATGGGTTGTTCACCTCAAACCAAAATGACATTTTAAAGCCAAATCCACCAGATAAATTGTGTACCACTGTTGATGAAACCCCTGTCTCTACCCAAATGCAACAAGAGGTGAGGTGGAAATTAAACAGGAGGAAGAATAGAGAAACCCAACCAGAGCCTGAAGGTTCGGTGGCGAGTGATACCTGGCTTACCATCAATTTCTTGCTATAGGCTCCGGGAGCAGGAAGATATAGCAACACTTCTGGCAATCCAACTCATTAATGGGGACCTCCCCTACCAGCTGATGGCCATTCTGTAGATGTCAGGATGTGGCAGTTCGTGTCCACCCATTGCACACTGTGTGGGGAGCTGACCACACATTGCAATGTGTAAGAGGATAATCGCAAACAGGGCATCAAGTGAAATTGAGGTGATTCCATCCCGCAGAATACGCAAAAGTGGTGGGAGGGAGGGGTCATAATTATTACTAAGAGAGCAAGTTGTCACTGGAGCTAGTAGTGGCAAGTGGATCCATGATCTTCAGCCATATCACTGCTGTTGCTGATCCAATTCTCTTGGAACTTCTGAATCATCCTGCTGCTTAAACAACTTATCAGCAGTAGCAAGAACAACAGTCACAAATTGCACAAAGACACTGCAGCATTTGCCAATGGCTAATGGCCAATGACCACCACTAGGCCAGTAGGGAATTTTTTTTCCTCAGGGCTTGTTCTTTATATAAACCAGAGGTCTACAAAAACTATTTTGTGGCTTGTTTCTAACAAGCCTAAGTCCTACAAATCACCGATTCCTCAGGTCTTGTGACTATAACAACCCTGAGTGCTGAATATTATCTCTGATTCCTCAGCGCTTGTGTTGCTGACAAGCCAAAGTCCTACAAATCAATGTTTCCTCAGGGCTTTTGCCAAACAAGTGTAAGTCCTACAAATCAATGTTTCCTCAGGCCTTGGGCCTCTAACAACAAGTCTAAGTCTTACAAATTATCCTCTACAAAATACCCTATCCCTCCAAATATCAGTCTGCCCCAATCACAGCTTACATCAAGGGGTCCCTGTCTCTGTCATGTTACATACCAATTTTTTATTTTATTTTTTATTTTAACTGTACCTCCAGTACCAATAAACAATCCCCAATTCCCTGTTCAACTGATTCTTTCCCCAGACTCCACTCACCAACACAGGCACCCTCCTCAGACACCTTTTATACCATGTGTTATGGGGTATTTTTCATTGTATTTAGGATTTATTGTTTTATTAACTGTCCCCTCAATCCAAGTAAACAAACCCCCCAAAACATTCCCTGTTCAACTGATCCCAATACAGGCACCCTCAGACCACTTTTATACCATGCCTGTGGGAAATAAAATAACATTTGCTATGTGTTGTGTGTAAACTTGCAACTTACAACAATCTTATAACATATATAAGTAATACATTTAGTGAAGACAGTAAAATATGTCTATAGTGTGTGTGAACCAACCAGAACTGTCTGGCACAAAAGATGATGTGCAGAGTCATAAGGGTATCAGCAAGTGTGTCCACTGGTGGCACACGCAGAGTGTTGTGAGTTCAATAGACCAAGAAATCATGTGTGAGGTAAGGATACGTGATGCGCCCAATGGAGGGTCTATTGAGAATCTAATACGAAGATTCGGAAGACGGGTTATGTGACTTATGATGGGGATACTGAGAGGGTAGGGGCAGAAGGTAGTTGTGGCCAATGCGACCACACTGATAAGAAGGAAGGAATGGAATCAGCGGCTGTTGCATGGAGATGGGAAGTGTTACTTTTTAAATGATTTTGGTTTGAGGTGAAAATTTTTGCCCACCCCTATTCCACAGCAAAACAGTAAAGCACTTTTTGAATAACTGATGTAAAGAGCAGTTTTTACTGTGAAAAGCAGAGTGAAATTATCAACATTTCAGATTACCACTACTACTGACCTCCTGAAGAGAATCCAGCAGGCGTCCAGTCTTCAGTTGAAGTAAGTTACCAATAATTGGCAGAGGAGTCGGACCAGGGGGCAAGTTCTTCCTCCTGTACATGTCGTTGCAGATGTAAAAGCACAAGACACAGGAGACCAGGAGAATCAGGATTAGTGTCAGCATCTCCATATTCAAGTCAATGTTTGAACCACAGAGAATACTCAACAATGGTATGTGATCTTGAAAACAATACTCATTAGCCAACAAGTAAGGCGCTAATATCTCATTCCATTAATTGTCTTCCTAAGGAGCAGAGATATTGTAAAGTGTAAGATTTGTTTCCTTTTATGACATGAAATCATGAGATTGAATCCTAAATTATCAACTCTTCTGGACTCGAGTTTCTCATGTGAGTCCAATACAAACAGATGCCTAACAGGTGAACTGTACACAGGGCTGTTTGAACGCTCAACAATAACAATATCAGCAGATCACTAAGGCACAAATAAAAGTTACGTAAAATCCACATTGATTTAAATGGGTCGTCTAACCCCTTAAAACTTAGAATGTTCTCCAAAGAATCACAAGGACACGACTAGCATTCCAGTGGTTAAAATCTCCATTTAACTCTGTGGTTGCCAGAGTGGTATGCAACACATTTCCCTGCAATGAGTTGCACGTCTCTCTGGCAATCAAAGAGTTAGGTCAGTGGGAATTTTCATCTTGTCAGAAATTGTTATATTTATTTTTTTATATTATCATTGAAATTCTTATTGATGCTCTGTTAGCAGAGCAGGTGACATTCCCTGTGTCTATATACACAACATTCAGTTATATGAAGACATTTAACTTAAACAAGTTTGAGATTTGCTGTAGGTATAATCCTATGTACTTAACGCTTTAATATTTTATTTCACTGCTACAACGCCTTTGGTTTGGAGATGTAGCTGTTCTTATTAAAGGAGCAGTAAACTTGTTTTTACAAAAACCTATATGCATAGTTCCCAAGTGTCCCTCTTTAAGAGATATTAGGGTCCTGTACCTCCCAAGTGCATTTCTTTAGGAGAGACAGTCCCCCTTTGAGATCCAAATCCCTCTGTCCCTCTTTCCCACCCTGGTGTCCCTGTGTTTAGGAGATCAGACTGTGTGGTGTGTATTATCACCTGGTGTCCCTGTGTTTTGGAGATCAGACCGTGTGGTGTGTGTATATAAGTGTATCACCCTGGTGTCCCTGTGTTTAGGAGATTAGACTGTGTGGTGTGTATATAAGTGTATCACCCTGGTGTCCCTGTGTTTAGGAAATCAAATTATGTAATGTGTATATAAGTGTATCACCCTGGTGTCCCTGTGTGTAGGAGATCAGACTGTGTGGTGTGTATATATGTGTAACACCCTGGTGTCCCGGTGTTTAGGAGATCAGACTGTGTGGTGTGTACAGAAGTGTATCACCCTGCTGTCCCTATATTTAGGAGATCAGACTGTGTGGTGTGTATAGGAGTGTATCACCCTGGTGTCCCTGTGGTTAGGAGATCAGACTGTGTGGTGTGTATAGAAGTGTATCACCTCGGTGTCCCTGTGTTTAGATCAGACTATGTGGTGTGTATATAAGTGTATCACCCTGGTGTCCCTGTGTTTAGGAGATCAGACTGTGTGGTGTGTATAGAAGTGTATCACCCAGGTGTCCCTGTGTTTAGGAAATCAGACTGTGTGGTGTGTATAGAATGGTATCACCCCGGTGTCCCTGTGGTTAGGAGATCAGACTGTACGGTGTGTATATAAGTGTATCACCCCGGTGTCCTTGTGGTTAGGAGATCAGACTGTGTGGTGTGTATATTAGCATATCACCCTGGTGTCCCTGTGTTTAGGAGATCAGACTGTGTGGTGTGTATAGAAGTGTATCACCTCGGTGTCCCTGTGTTTAGGAGATCAGACTATGTGGTGTGTATATAAGTGTATCACACAGGTGTCCCTGTGTTTAGGAGATCAGACTGTGTGGTGTGTGTGTACATAAGTGTATCACCCTGGTGTCCCTGTGTTTAGGAGATCAGACTGTGTGGTGTGTATATAAGTGTATCACCCTGGTGTCCCTGTGTTTAGGAGATCAGACTGTATGGTGTGTATATAAGTGTAACACATTGCTCCACAGCAATAAGACTTGGTGTCAATAGGTCAAAACATAACCTAAACATTCTCAGTAATGCCCTGCCCACCAGCCACACTCCCAGCAGCATCCCCTAAACTAAAAGTGTCTCACTTTGGCTATTTTAAATGTTGGGAGGTATGTATATGTATATATGTTATAGTGTTTTTCCTGCTGAGCAAAACAAGGTCACTCTCACCACTGTCAGTTGTTTTATTCAAATGTTATAACAGTTTAAATAACCAGGAAGTGAATTTACTGTGTTTACTTCCTGAAAGTTCTAACTGACAGGAAGTGACTCAGCAGTTTCTATCACATTCTATGGAGAACTGTATGTCACTGACTTTCTTTTCCATTAAAATGTATTTCACCATTAGAGGTCACTGCTAATGTGACCCCCCCAAAAAAAAAAAAAACACTGGTTTAAACTGTAATAAATTTGGAAATATGCATCTCTTAGCAGTGGGAGTACCTTTATTTTACTTAACAGGAAAAACCCAACAATATATATTTTTTCACTAAAAAATGTACTGGTCCTTTAAACATTTGTGTGCTGGAGAGGTATCCAACGCATTGCTTTGCAATGCATAGGATACCTCCCTGGAGCTCAAAGGGTTAAATCTTTCTACCTGAATAAGTTCATATTGAGGCTGATTCACAAAGTAGAACTGTACAAATTCTGGGGGAGGCCATCTCCTCCCTAGGGCTCGAATACAAATTCTCATTGATTTTAAAAGGGGCTTTTAACCTCTTGAATGCCAGAGAATTATCCAGCTCATTGCTTTTGCTATGCTTTGGAGACATCTCCAGTATTTAATGAGTTAAGAGACCCATTTGAATCAATGGGGATTTGGGAGAATTTTTTTGCACCCTATGGTGGAAATGGTTTGCTCCAGAATGGGCATCCCTCTGTGTATCCCTTCACTCCAGAGCTATAGAAGAACAGCATCAAAGGGTCAAATGGACAGAGGCACACGTTGAGCAATGCTAGGGTGAACCAGTTGTGTTATGGGGGACAGATAAACAGTCTTATTGATTTATGATGGTATTTTAACCCTTTGAAAACCAGGGCACTCTTATGATAATTTGCAGATAGTTAAGTGTCAGACTGTTTTTATAAATTGCAGGCAGAGGGCACTCATGTCACTAAATATTGCTTTTAACCCCTTCAGTGCTAGAGGCAACCCATTAGAGACGTCTCTAGCAATAACAGTTTAAAAGCCTTATTTAAATGAATGTAAATTCCATGTTCTTTAGTACAGCAGTGTCTGTGTGTGTGCGTGTACATGTGTTTGTGTGATAATATGTGTCAGTGTACATGTGTATGTTCATGTCCATCTTGTTGTGTTACTATGTGAGTGAATGTGCATGTGTGTACACGAGTTTGTGTTCTAGTATGTGTGTATGTATGTATGTATGTTAGTGTACATGTGTTTTGTGTGTGAATGTATATTTGTGTATGTGCTTGTATGTGAGACTGAACATATTTGCTTGTCTGTGAGAGCGTACGTGTGTATGTGTGTGTATATGTGTGTTTGTGTGCTAGTATATGTGAGTGTAGGTGTGTACATGTGTTTTTTGTTGGTATTTGAGTGTGCATTTGCGTATATGCATACATGTGTTTGTGTGTTAGTATGTAAGAGTTTACTTGTGTGTATGTGTATGCATGTACTTGTGTTTGTGTGCTAATATGTGAGACTGTATTAGTATATTTGTGTGTGTACATGTATTTGTGTGCTTGTATATGAGATTGCACGTGTGTGTGTGTTAGTGTGTCTACTATCTGTGTGAATATGTGAGTACGAGTGTGTATTTGTATGTGAGAGTGTATGCATGTGTGTGTAAGTGTGTTTATGAGTGTGTGTGTGTGTTAGTGTGTATGTCGTTATTTGTCTATGTACAAGCCCTTTTTTTTAATTTGTTGTGAACTTAAATATTATAAGACATTCTGACATACTTTGGTATTTATTCTATAAACATTAACTCTCCATTTGTCCATTTATTATCCTGTCTTTCTCTCATTCCCCTGGAGGCCCCAGTATCCATAGGAATAACACTCTAACAAATACCTCCTCCTCCTCCTCCTCCCATCTTTAATAAAGAGACTTTTAAGGATAGATTTTGAATCTCAGCCAATTAACACTTGGCTATTCCTGCTGCGGCTGCTGTTGAACTTTGAATCCATTTCTAGGCCGATGTTCATGTAAACATTGCACTTAGAATTCCGTTAGCCCCCAGAGAATCTCAGTACAGCAAACATGGAGTTCTCAGGGTGTGGGACCCTACTCCTGAGCACCTTTTTATCTCTCTTAATCTTTTATTTTATATGGAATATAATGCACAAGAGACAAGGACTACCACCAGGTCCCACTCCTCTTCCGCTGTTTGGAAACCTTCTGCAGGTCAGGAATGGAGAAATGGCCAAAACCCTGATGGAGGTCAGTCTGGTCTGTTTCACAAGCAGTGTTCCTTGTAATGTGTGAAAAGAGATGCAACCTAGCACTCAGACAGCAATGTTCCTTTAGCACCAATATCAACAGACAAGATATAGGAATAAAATGTTTAGAAACGGTAAAAAAGATAAGGTGACTTTTGTTTTACAATATTCCATTAAATAGTTTTTTTTTTCTCAAAGTTTAGACCATTTTTATTCCGTTGATGAAAAACTGACGGTATTAGAAAACAAATGTAAGATAGAAAAGGATTTTAAAACACCTTTCAATATGACATTACAGTAAACCATGCCTGTTTTTAAGACTGGTTTTTCACTTTGATGGGGACTGTAGAATTTACAGTTTGGAAAAACCTACCTGCTGAGTTCCTTAGAAAACTGTGTATCTAGAAGAACTGATGCTGTTTTGAAGGCAAAGGGTGGTCACACCAAATATTAATTTGATTTCGATTTTTCTTCTGTTCATTCACTATCATTTTGTTAATTGATAAAAATAAACTATTAACATGTCTATTTTTGAAAGCATTCTTACTTTACAGCATTTTCACACCTACCTAAAACTCTGCACAAAAATGTAACTCCTCCCTATAACTCCTCCTATTATATCATATAACTCCTCCTACTGTCATATAACTCCTTCTATTGCTCCATGTAACTCCTACCTATAACTCCTCTTCTTTACCATATATCTCCTCCCTATAACTCCTCCTATTGTGTCATATATCCCTTTCTATAACTCCTCCTATTTCTCCATATAATCCATCCCTATAAATCCTCCTATTGCTCCATATAACCCCTTCCTATATCTCCTCCTATTACTTGTAACACCTCTTATCGTTTTATAACTCCTCCCATTGTTATATAACGCCTCCCAATAACTCCTCCTATTGTGTCATATAACCCCTCCCTATAACTCCTCCTATTGCTCACATAACTCCTCTTCCCTATAACTCCTCCTATTGTTCCATATAACTCCTCCCTATAACTCCTCCTATTGTTCCATATAACTCCTCCCTATAACTCCTCCTATTGTGTCATATAACCCCTCCCTATAACTCCTCTTATTGCTCCATACTCCCATTGTTATAGAACTCCTCCCTATAACTCCTCCTATTGTGTCATATAACCTCTCCCTATAACTCCTCCTATTGCTCCATATCACATCTCATTATAACTTCTCCTGTTCTTTCATATGACCCATCCCCATTACTAGTGTTGAGCGAGCATGCTCGGCCGATGCTCGGATCGGCTCGAGCATCGCTCTGCTCGGCACATGGCGGTACTCGTACGAGTACCGCATGTGCTCGCCCGCCATGTTCGGGTCTCCTCCCCGCACGTTTCGCGGCTGCTGCGCAGCCAATAAACGTGCAGGGAGGCTCTGACATCAGTGTAATGCCAGCAGCCATGTTGGCTGCTGGCATTACACTGATTGGCTGGCCAGAACCCGTGGTCGGGTGCTGTATAGCACCTGACCAGCGAGTTCGGCTCAGTCTTAGCCAGGGAGAGATGAGGATAGGAAGGGAAAGTCAGTGTAGGGAGAAGAAAAGCAATTGTGAAAAAAAAAAGAACCAAAAGTCCTTTTTAGGACTACTGTGTGTGGGGGCAGCAGTTTATTTTGTGTGGGGGGAAAAAAAACAAAAAACAAAAAAATTCATATATTCTGTTTAGTGTGCAAAGTTGCAGATTAGAGCACATTCTGTTTAGTGTGCAAAGTTGCAGATTAGAGCACATTCTGTTTAGTGTGCAAAGTTGCAGATTAGAGCACATTCTGTTTAGTGTGCAAAGTTGCAGATTAGAGCACATTCCGTTTTTGTGTGCAAAGTTGCAGATTAGAGCACATTCTGTTAAGTGTTCAAACTGTAAAATATCAAAGTCACATATTCCATTCAGTGTGCGTCGCCCAGTTTAGCAGCACATTCTGTGTACTGTGCACAGTTGCAGAATAGGAAGAAATACTGTTAAGTCTTCAAACTGTAAAATATCAAACTCACATATTCCATTCAGTGTGCGCCACCGCAGTTTAGCAGCACATTCTGTGTACTGTGCAGAGTTGCAGAACAGGAAGAAATACTGTTAAGTCTTCAAACTGTAAAATATCAAAGTCACATATTCCATTCAGTGTGCGTCACCGCAGTTTAGCAGCACATTCTGTGTACTGTGCAGAGTTGCAGAATAGGAAGAAATACTGTTAAGTCTTCAAACTGTAAAATATCAAAGTCATATATTCCATTCAGTGTGCGTCACCGCAGTTTAGCAGCACATTCTGTGTACTGTGCACAGTTGCAGAATAGGAAGAAATACTGTTAAGTCTTCAAACTGTAAAATATCAAAGTCACATATTCCATTCAGTGTGCGTCACCGCAGTTTAGCAGCACATTCTGTGTACTGTGCAGAGTTGCAGAATAGGAAGAAATACTGTTAAGTCTTCAAACTGTAAAATATCAAAGTCACATATTCCATTCAGTGTGCGTCACCGCAGTTTAGCAGCACATTCTGTGTACTGTGCACAGTTGCAGAATAGGAAGAAATACTGTTAAGTCTTCAAACTGTAAAATATCAAAGTCACATATTCCATTCAGTGTGCGTCACCGCAGTTTAGCAGCACATTCTGTGTACTGTGCAGAGTTGCAGAATAGGAAGAAATACTGTTAAGTCTTCAAACTGTAAAATATCAAAGTCACATATTCCATTCAGTGTGCGTCACCGCAGTTTAGCAGCACATTCTGTGTACTGTGCAGAGTTGCAGAATAGGAAGAAATACTGTTAAGTCTTCAAACTGTAAAATATCAAAGTCACATATTCCATTCAGTGTGCGTCACCGCAGTTTAGCAGCACATTCTGTGTACTGTGCACAGTTGCAGTATAGGAAGAAATACTGTTAAGTTTTCAAACTGTAAAATATCAAAGTCACATATTCCATTCAGTGTGCGTCACCGCAGTTTAGCAGCACATTCTGTGTACTGTGCAGAGTTGCAGAATAGGAAGAAATACTGTTAAGTCTTCAAACTGTAAAATATCAAAGTCACATATTCCATTCAGTGTGCGTCACCGCAGTTTAGCAGCACATTCTGTGCACTGTGCACAGTTGCAGAATAGGAAGAAATACTGTTAAGTCTTCAAACTGTAAAATATCAAAGTCACATATTCCATTCAGTGTGCGTCACCGCAGTTTAGCAGCACATTCTGTGTACTGTGCAGAGTTGCAGAATAGGAAGAAATACTGTTAAGTCTTCAAACTGTAAAATATCAAAGTCACATATTCCATTCAGTGTGCGTCACCGCAGTTTAGCAGCACATTCTGTGTACTGTGCAGAGTTGCAGAATAGGAAGAAATACTGTTAAGTCTTCAAACTGTAAAATATCAAAGTCACATATTCCATTCAGTGTGCGTCACCGCAGTTTAGCAGCACATTCTGTGTACTGTGCACAGTTGCAGAATAGGAAGAAATACTGTTAAGTCTTCAAAATGTAAAATATCAAAGTCACATATTCCATTCAGTGTGCGTCACCGCAGTTTAGCAGCACATTCTGTGCACTGTGCAGAGTTGCAGAATAGGAAGAAATACTGTTAAGTCTTCAAACTGTAAAATATCAAAGTCACATATTCCATTCAGTGTGCGTCGCCGCAGTTTAGCAGCACATTCTGTGTACTGTGCAGAGTTGCAGAATAGGAAGAAATACTGTTAAGTCTTCAAACTGTAAAATATCAAAGTCACATATTCCATTCAGTGTGCGTCGCCGCAGTTTAGCAGCACATTCTGTGTACTGTGCAGAGTTGCAGAATAGGAAGAAATACTGTTAAGTCTTCAAACTGTAAAATATCAAAGTCACATATTCCATTCAGTGTGCGTCGCCGCAGTTTAGCAGCACATTCTGTGTACTGTGCAGAGTTGCAGAATAGGAAGAAATACTGTTAAGTCTTCAAACTGTAAAATATCAAAGTCACATATTCCATTCAGTGTGCGTCACCGCAGTTTAGCAGCACATTCTGTGTACTGTGCAGAGTTGCAGAATAGGAAGAAATACTGTTAAGTCTTCAAACTGTAAAATATCAAAGTCACATATTCCATTCAGTGTGCGTCGCCGCAGTTTAGCAGCACATTCTGTGTACTGTGCAAAGTTGCAGATTTGCAGCACATATTCCGTGTAATATGAAGAAGGCGGGTAAAAAGGGACGGGGAAGTGGACGTGATCCTGATAGTTCAGGGCCCGGGTCAGGACATGTAGAAACTGTGCCTGGTGCCAGAGCACAAGAAAGAAAGACATCCACCATACCTAGCTTCATGTCTCATTTTACAGGGCGTCGCAGGACATCACTCTCGAGGTCCGACCACTGCGAACAGGTGGTCGGTTGGATGTCAGCTGATACTGCTTCCAGTCGGTTAAGCACCACCCTGTCTTCCACCAAGTCCACTCTCAGTAGCCAAGAGTCTGGTCAACATAATCCTCACTCTGATCATCCTTCCTCCCACCATAGACGGTCTGGTCAAAGAAGTGATCCCACACTGGGATATAGTGAGGAGCTCGTCTCATCACCAATCCTTCATTTGACCCTCTCTCCAAGCACGCTTGCAGAGGAACATGACATCTTGTGCACTGATTCACAACCTCTAGAGGGTACCCAATCACAAGAAGATGACAGATGTGAACGGCATTTAAGGTCAAAGGAAGTAGTGGATGATGATGATGATGATGAGACACAGTTGCCATTAAATCAACCACTATTACTGTCTCAAGACCTCGTTGAGGAGGATGATATACAGTTGTCAATGACTGAGTATGTGGTGGGATCAAGACATGAGGAGGATGATCAGAGTGAGGAAGTGGAGGAGGACTTGGTGAACGATGAGGTGACTGACCCCACCTGGGAAGGTGTAGAGCCGAGCGATGACAGCAGTCCTGAGGGTGAGCCATCTGCAGCACCGCAACAGGCTGGAAGAGGCAGTGGTGTGGCTACAGAAAGAAGGCGGACCGCACCAAACCGGCCCGCAAATGTTCCACGGAGCACCCCCTTGCGTAAATCTCCTTTGCCAAGGGGTAGGTGTTCCGCGGTATGGCGTTTTTTTAAGGAAAGTGCGGACGACAAAAGAATTGTAGTTTGCAACCTGTGCCACACCAGAATGAGCCGAGGCATGAACACTAGAAACCTCACCACCACCAGCATGATCCGACACATGGCATCCAAGCACCGTAATAAGTGGGAGGAACGCCTGGATCGCCCATCTGTGTCTGCAGGCCACACCACTGCCTCCTCTTCCCCTGTTTTCGGTGCCGGCCAATCGCCTGTCGAAGGCGCAGGCCCGCATACCTCCCGCCCTGCACCTGTACCATCTGAAGCACCATCAGCGACCACATCCACTTCCCTGTCCCAGCGCAGCGTCCAAATGTCGTTACCCCAGGCATTTGAGCGCAAGCGAAAATACCCAGCCACCCACCCACAGGCCATAGCACTAACCTCACACCTTTCCAAATTACTGGCCATCGAAATGCTGCCATTTAGGCTTGTGGAGACTGAGTCCTTCCGCAGCCTGATGGCAGCAGCTGTCCCTCGGTACGCGGTCCCCAGCCGCCACTACTTTTCCCGGTGTGCCATCCCCGCATTACACCACCATGTGTCCCGTAACATCACCCGTGCCCTGACCAACGCAGTTACTGGGAAGGTCCACTTAACGACAGACACATGGACAAGTGCTTGTGGCCAGGGACGCTACATTTCCCTGACGGCACACTGGGTGAATGTCGTGGAGGCTGGGAGCGACTCGGACCCTGGGATGGCACGGGTGCTACCCACGCCGAGGATTGCGGGCCCTACCTCCAACAGGGTTTCCGCCAGCACCTACGTTATTGGCTCCTCCTCCTCCGTTTCCACCTCCGAATTCTCTGCGCGCAGCGCCACTCCCCCATCAGCCGGTAGCTGGAAGCAGTGTAGCACTGCAGTGGGAGCGACTCGGACCCTGGGATGGCACGGGTGCTACCCACGCCGAGGATTGCGGGCCCTACCTCCATCAGGGTTTCCACCAGCACCTACGTTATTGGCTCCTCCTCCTCCGTTTCCACCTCCGAATTCTCTGCGCGCAGCGCCACTCCCCCATCAGCCGGTAGCTGGAAGCAGTGTAGCACTGCAGTGGGGAAGCGTCAACAGGCCATGCTGAAGCTGATCTGCCTTGGGGACAAACAGCACACGGCCTCAGAGCTGTTGCAGGGGATTAGTCACCAGACCGAGCAGTGGCTCTCGCCACTCAACCTGCAACCAGGCATGGTTGTGTGTGATAATGGGCGTAACTTGGTGGTGGCTTTGGAGCTCGGCAAGCTCACACACGTACCATGCCTAGCGCATGTATTTAATTTAGTGGTTCAGCGATTTCTAAAAACCTACCCCAATGTGCATGATCTCTTGACCAAGGTGCGCCGCGTGTGTGCACATTTCCGTAAGTCATCAACAGCTTCAGCCGGCCTGTTGAAGCTGCAGCAGCGCTTACAATTGCCAGCTCACCAGCTGCTGTGTGACGTGAGCACGCGCTGGAACTCCACCTTCCACATGTTGGCCCGGCTTTGTGAGCAGCAGAGGGCAGTAGTGGAGTACCAGCTGTTACACGGTCGTCGCCTCTCCGTTCAACTTCCTGTAATCAGAAGTGAGGAGTGGGAATGGATGTCAGACCTCTGTGAGGTTTTACGCAATTTTGAGGAATCGACACAGATGGTGAGCGGCGATAACGCTATTATCAGTGTAACCATCCCACTTCTGTGTCTACTGAAACGCTCGCTGCTCACAATTAAAACTGACGCTTTGCATGTGGAAGAGGTGGAAATGCGGGAGGAAGAGCTTACACAAGGTGATAGCCAGAGCACCCTCACTTCGTCTTCTCAGCGACAATTGGAGGAGGCGGAGGAGGAGGAGGAAGACACGGTTGCCTCCGCTACAGAGGGTAGCCATGGAACTTTAGTTCCATCTCTTCAGCGTGGGTGGGCAGAAGAGGAGGAAGAGGATGAGGAGATTGAGAGTCATCCTCCTGGTGAGGACAGCGAAATCTTGACTGTTGGTACTCTGGCACACATGGCTGACTTTATGTTAGGCTGCCTTTCCCGTGACCCACGCGTTATACGCTTTTTAGACAACACGGATTACTGAGTGTTCACCCTTCTGGACCCCCGCTACAAAGAGAATTTCTCATCTCTCATTCCTCCGGTGGAGAGGACAAGCAAAATGGTGCAATACCAGAAGGTTCTTGTTGAAAAATTGCTCCAAAATTTTCCATCTGACAACGCTGGCGGCAGAGTACGTGCTACCTTGGCCAACCGAGAAGGGGAGAAAAGGGGAGCACACAGCAGTTCCGACAAAGGCAGGGCAACACTCTCCAAGGCGTGGGATACCTTCATGACACCCCGCCAGCACCCTCACCCTGATGCGCAGCCTAGTGTCACAAGGAGGGAAAAGTTTTGGAAGATGGTGAAGGAGTACGTAGCAGACCGTGTCAGCGTCCTCAATGATCCCTCTGTGCCTTACAACTACTGGGTGTCCAAGCTGGACACGTGGTATGAACTGGCACTCTACGCCTTGGAGGTGCTGGCCTGCCCTGCCGCCAGCGTTCTGTCTGAGCGGGTATTTAGTGCTGCTGGTGGCATCATAACAGATAAGCGTATCCGTCTTTCCACCGACAATGCTGATAGGTTGACACTTATAAAAATGAACAAGGCCTGGATTTCCCCTGACTTCTCCACTCCACTGGAGGAAAGCCCCGGGGGAACATAAACTCACTTTATATATGTTATTTACAATGATGGGAATACTCTGTATTCCCATTCACCCCTTCCACCCAAAAAATGGGTATATGGCTGACTCTTAATCTTCTCATCCTCCTCCTCCTCTTCCATATGCCCTGTGATATAATTTTTATATAGGGCCAGCTCACCAGCGGGCCCTGTGATATAATTTTTATATAGGGCCAGCTCACCAGCGGGCCCTGTTTGACAATTTTTGTATAGGTCAGCTCACCAGCGGGCCTTCTCATATAATGTTTTATTGGATCAGCTCTCTAGCGGGCCCTCTCATATAATGTTTTATAGCGTCAGCTCACTAGCGGGCCTTCGCATATAATGTTTAGGATGGTCAGCTCCGCAGCAGACCCTCACCCATAATGTTTTAGATGGTCGGCTCAGCGCACGTTTCCCTCTTAATCATGGCCCCAGTTCAGAAAAATCAAGGAAATTTTTGGGAGAATTTGCCTCTGCGCACGTTTCCCTCTTAATCATGGCCTCAGTTCAGAAAAATCAAGGAAATTTTTGGGAGAATTTGCCTCTGCGCACGTTTCCCTCTTAATCATGGCCTCACTTCAGAAAAATCGAGGACATTTTTGGAAGAATTTGCAGATGATATACAAGTAAATATACAGCAAATACTGTTTGGTAATAATTTTTCGCCTAAAGTCGTTTTTATTTTCCTTCTTGTGTGTTTTACGGTCAGTCTGTAAAAATGGCGTACTACGGGCGAAAGATCGTTCCCAGCAGCGATGTTGGAGTCCAAGATGCATCCAGACATCCTCCCTATGCTGTCCCTGAACCATTTCTGTGGTGTTTCCATCATTTTCTGCCCTTTTCCTATGGACCAGGCACCCTCCCCTCATCAAAGCAGGGGGTGCCTGGTGTAATGCTCGAGTCCTCCCATTGACTTCAATGGGGCTCGGGTGCTCGGCCGAGCACTCGAGCCTCCGGGGGTGCTCGGTCAGAGCACCCGAACACCCGAGCATTGGGGTGCTCGCTCATCACTACCCATTACTCCTATTACTCAATATAACTTCTTGCTATAACTCGTATTGCTCAAAATAACTCCACCCTTCTTTTCCTCCTATTGTACTTATAACCCCATATATAACTTTTCCTATTGTACCATAAAACTCTTCCATATAACCCCTTCTATTGTTTCATAGAACCCCTCCATATAACTCCTCCTACTGTTTTATATAACCCCTCCCTATAACTCCTCCTATTGTTCCATATGACTCCTCCATATAACTCCTCCTACTGTTTTATATATCCCCTTCCTATAACTCTGCCTATTGTTCCATATGACTCCTCCATATAACTCCTCCTACTGTTTTATATAACCCCTCCCTATAACTCCTCCTATTGTTCCATATGACTCCTCCCTATAACTCCTCCTATTGTTCCATATGACTCCTCCATATAACTCCTCCTACTGTTTTATATATCCCCTTCCTATAACTCCGCCTATTGTTCCATATGTCTCCTCACTATAACTCCTCCTACTCCTCCATAAAACCCCTCCCTGTAGCTTATCATATTGCTCATATAACTCCTCCTATTGTTCCATAAAACTCCTCCCTATAAGCCCTCCTTTTACTCCACATAACTCCTCCTTGTAGCTCCTGCAATTGCTCCATATAACCCCTCCCTATAACTCCACCTATTGTTCCATATAACTCCTCCATAAAACTCCTCCTATTGTTCCATACAACCCCTCCCTATAACTCCTCCTATTGATCCATATAACCCCTCCCTATAACTCCTCCTATTGAGCCATATAACTCCTCCATATTACTCCTCCTATTGTTCCATATAACTCCTCCATATAATTCCTCCTATTGTTCCATATAACTCCTCCATATAACTCCTCATACTGGTTCATATATAACCCTTTCCTATAACTTCTCCTACTGCTCTTACACATAATTTCTCCCTATCATTCATCTGATAACTCAATACATTGTACACTCCAGCTGCTCCAGTTAACCTTACTTCTCTTACACAGCTGGGGAAACAGTACGGCTCAGTATACACATTCTACTTTGGTCCCCGCCCCGTGGTCGTGTTCTGTGGATATGATGCTGTGAAGGAAGCTCTTGTTGACCATGGAGAGGATTTTACAGGCCGTGGTAAACAGCCCACAGTGGATAGAGTGTTCCAAGGTTACGGTAAGTAAACTCTGTCCATACTGCTTGGTAAACTTTCTTCTCACTCGTGATATTATCAAAACTGGGACCTTATGCAGAAAGAAAAAAGATGAGGAATTCTGGGAATAACCAAGTGTGTCACTGGGAGGGACAAAAATACCCAGTGAGTAAACTTAGACTTTTAATCCCTTGAGTGCTCAAGAGGTCTCCAAGGCTTTGTAAAGCAATGCCTTGTAAACCTCTTTATCATGTGATGTGTTCAAATCTGATTAAGATGTATAGAAATTTTGAGAATGTTTAATTGTCCATATGGTGTAGGTTGTTTGAACTGAATATATTATATTTTGCCTTCTCTTGGTCTTCTCTGCTCTCTTGTTATTTCAAGGAGCTATTTACTCAAATAGATGAACAAAAAAACCTTGCTAGACCATGATGAATTCATGCAAGGTGATAGTTGACCACTAGGGATGAGTGAAAATTTTTCCCTCAAACCAAAATCAGTGAAAAGTGGTACTTGCCACTTTGAGAATAATTTCCTGTGAAAAGTGTTGTTTTCCTGCTTTTTCGCCTAGCTCATTGCTTTTAAATCAATGGGAAGACATTTTTTTTCCTGATCACAACTTTTTTATAGCCATATAAAAGGGTGTCAGGCTCTCACAGCAGCCATTTTGTTTACAGCCATATAAAAGGGTGTCAGCCACTCACAGCAGCCATTTTGTGTACAGCCGTATAAAAGGGTGTCAGGCTCTCACAGCATCCATTCTGTGTTTGTGAGTTGAGAGAGCAGCATGTTTTTGAGCTAGAGAAGATAGGGAATAAAGAGGAATTGAAGCTTAGTTTTAGGCAATCATTTAGGTAGGACATGACTGGCAAGATGCAGGCATGTGGGGTACAAATTGCTTGCTGATTTTACTTCTATTGTTTCTGTGCTGGGGAAGTCTGGGGAAAAAAGTTGTTGATTTTGTTTTTTGTTTTATATTTTTTTGGGGACTGACTGTGATAAGATAGGGCGGACAACTTAAAAAAATAAATAATACATAAATGAATAAACAAATAAATATATTAGATAACATACAGCTGACTGGGAATCTGACGTGAGCTCTGTCACTTAGGCAGACTTGATAGACAACAAACGACATTGAGAATTCTGTTGAGGTTTAAGGCAAGACATCACACTCCATCAGTTGTGTACTGTAGCGAGTAAAAACACACACAGTAGTTGAGCAATGTCCAGCAAACACACAAGGGGCAGGAAGAGGGGGAAAGGTGGAGCAGTGCAGGGATGTGAGGGTAAAGTGGTGTCCAAAAACTAAAGCCATGGTTTCTGCAGCATGTGCAATAAATGATGATAATTGCTTTCCTCCCATGGAGGATGAAGTTTGTTAAGGTCCCACCAAAAGTTCTAGCACCACCTGTGCCAGTACTATAAAAAAATATAAGAAGAATACTGAAGACAACAACAAGTCACATTTTATTGCTGATGATGGCATAATTGAGGAAGTTGTAGCAGCTGAACCAATTGCTGCATCTGACAGTGAGACAAACAAGCACCAAAACACCTGTCCTCTACATAGTAGTGAACTTTGTGAAAGGAAATGTTAAAATACATTGTTTGACACCTCCTAAAAGCTTTGAGGAATATAAGGGTAGTTGTCAAGAAGTGGCAGGTGATGCTGATGCTGAGGATGACCTCCTCCTTTTCTTCAGACACAGATGAAGTTGAGTGTGAGAGAAATGATGACATGGCCAGAAATTTAGCAGAAAGGCAAAGGCTCAGTTTCCACAACTGAAAATGAGCACTGTGCCTGTCTATAAACTATTTGAGAAAACTATTGGAAACTCTGAGCCTGGACAAGCAAAGATGGCAAAAAGTACACAGTTATCCTGTCAGTCATCATCAGCATCATTGTTGCTTCCAGGTCCAAGTCTCGTTCAGCACACACACACACACACACTTGTGTTGAGTAACCATCAGCAACAACAACAGCAGCACTGGTTATTGATATCCATGACCTTAGCTATGACAAGTGTCTCTGCTGCTGCTGGAAGTGCTCCACCATTGACACCTAGTAATAGTAGCAGCAGTTGACTTGAATCAACATCTCGACTCAGTAGTAGCAGCAGCCCCTCAAGAACTCCTCAGTCCATGAAGTCCACAGTATGGAGATACTTCACTCAGGATCCAAAAGCTATGAGAGAGAAAGCCAGGCCAAATGTATTAACAGCAGCACCATCTACAACACTTGGGACCACTGATATGACCAAAAAGTAACGTGTATCAGTAATCTGAGAAGAAGGATAGCTCACATTTGACACAAACCTTATGATTAAGGTAAAAACGGCTGTAGGAATCCATATATATATATATATATATATATATATATATATATATATATACACATACCCACATGAATCACACCATGACAGTCCCCTATCACCACTACCATACATATCTGCCACATTGTAGGTTGTACTTGTATTTTTTTTAATCACTTGACATCATCCTGAATATGTGCCAGTGTCATGTAAGCAGGACATGTTGTGGGCAAAGGACAAATGCACTTTGCATGCTAACACATTTTTCAAGGTATATATATAAGTGACTTCCAGCTACTTATTTCTCCACTACAGCCCTCAGAAGAAGTATTATTGTGCTGGGAAATGTTGCACCATAAGAAACATAGGAGAAAAATGTGTTGAAACAGGAGAAAAATGTGTTGGAATTGGAGAAAAGGAGGAAAATTATGCGTTGGAGAAAAGGAGAAATCTTTTGCGGAAAAAGAGAAAAATCATCCTTTTTCACGAAAATACTGCAGGAAATTTTTCTCACTTTTTGCCCGCCCCTATTGACCAGATCAAAGGCACCATAGCAAACCAGCAAACCTTTCAACATGGACAAAATAACTAGTGCAGCATTGATGGGTTCATGTCATCCATGTGAATGGGGATTTATAGAGTGCTATTAAAAAAAAACTTTACGTCAAAGAAGAAGGGGTTCTTCAGATGTAAACACAATCAGAGGGAGATAGGACAGTATTATTAAACTTTATCCTTATTTATAAAGTGCAAGCTTATTCAGCAGAGCTGAAATATCAGATGCTGTGTTCCAGGATTAATGGCAAGTGAGGGAAATCGTTGGCGACAGCTCAGAAGATTCTCTCTAACAACCCTTAGGAATTTCGGTTTGGGAAAGAGAAGCATTGAGGATAGGATCAAGGAGGAGGTGCAGTGTCTGGTGGAAGAGCTCAGAACATACAAAGGTAGGCTGATGTTTGAATAACTAACTGATGTTATTGAGGTCTAATGATTACATATACATTTCTTACCTTAGGACACAAGTGCTCAAACCTGCCCTCAGCCTCCCACCCCCAACAGTGCAAGTTTTTCAGGATCTCCTTTCATGAACACAGGTGGATCAACTGATGGTTCAATCAGTCCGAAGGATCTTCCTCAATTAAATATATTGCTTGTGTTTAATTGAGGGTTTCTAAAAGACACACACTGTTGGGGAAGTGTGAGAACAATTTCAATGTCCCTTCCTTAGGATAATCTCAGGGAACAGATGCACTACAGTTCAAAAGCTTGGGGTCACTTAGAAATGTCCTTGTTTTCCATCAAATGAGTTGCAAAATGAATAGGAAATACAGTCAAGACATTGACAAGGTTAGGAACAATGATTTTTAATTTAAATAATAATTGCATCCTTCAAACTTTGCTTTTGTCAAAGAATCCTCCATCTGCAGGAATTGCAGCCTTGCAGACCTTTGGCGTTCTAGTTGTCAGTTTGTTGAAGAGAGTTCACCACATGCTTCCTGAAGCACCTCCCAAATTTGGATTGGTTTGATGGGAACTTCTTGCATATCATACAGTCAAGCTGCTCCCTTAACAGAAACAAGGACATTTCTAAGTGAAGTGACCCCAAACTTTTGAACAATGATATATATAGACACATTCACACATATAAAGAGCTGGAGGGAGTGTTAAACATTTTCCCGCTCAGCTGATTCAGTCAGTACAGAAGGGCAGAGAAGCTGTGACATATAGCTTCTCTGCAATTCTCTCATTTGAGAATCTTTTCAGTGCCACAAAGGTGTACAATTCATATCCTTATGGTACTGAAAGGGTTAAAGGGATAGTAATAATTGTATCTTTATTTTATTTTGTAGGCATTAAAAAACATGAATAACGATATAAGCCTTATCTCTCAAACCTTTATGGTTTGAGAGATATTCATAAGCAAAATGTCTCCACCTGCCCCTTTTACCTAGTGTAAGCCATCTCTTCTCAGATGTGGAATCCAGTCCATAGACCGGACAGATAACAGCAGGGGACAATCTTCTTCCTATGAGAACAATGAAAGCCCTGTCCCCCTTGACAAGTTTTTCAGGTTTTTCCCCTTATCTTAATTGAAGATTGTCCCTCTTTGCAATCTACCTGGGCACTTCCCTTCGGCTCAGGCTGAACAGTGTTATATCAGTAAAAGGGGCGGGAGGGGGATACTTTGTCATTGAATTACTCTTGAACTACAACTCTGATAGAATTGAAATAACACTCTCCAAAGTCCAAATACTATGATGATTAATTGGAGCTGCTTTTATTATGAAATGTTACTATCCCTTTAAGGAAGTGATGCTGTCTCTGGGGACAAAGTCTGTGAGTATCCTCTCTTCTCTCCTACTGGACAAGTTGGGGGGGTCACAGAGGATGTGCTTAGACTTCAAGGTTGTTGAACTGCTGGCAATGTGTAAGGGAGGGCATCAGCATTTTGGCAACCCTGCATGCTAATGAATGAACTCTCCTCCCATCCCCTTGCATCCCTAATTTTTACTGCATATGGCAATGTGTCTCCATTGCCAAAGTGATGTGCTCACCACACATTGTCACACATCAGTATAGCATCACCCCATAGTGCATCTTTCCCACGGTGTTTTTCTAACAATGACGACAAGTATTTCCTCTGCTAAACGACACTATGACAGCTTACTTGCACTCATAAAAAGGGAATTTTAAAATTTTATATAAAGTTTAAACTGTGTATAGGTAGACACATGGACTTTTTTGCAATATATTTTAAGGTGACAGTTCCAGTTTAAAACAGACCTGTTAGTGTGCTCTGAGAACCAGAGCTTAGAACCACTGCTGAGCGTGGTCTGTATACAGCATCATAGTAACAATAGCTTTATCTTACTTCCAGAGAGGCCATTTAACCCTGCTACTATAATATCCAAGGCCGTATCTAATGTCATCTCTTCGATTGTATTCGGGAAACGTTTTGACTATAGTGATAAGAGATTTCACAGGATGTTAGATATTTTCTATGAGACGTTTGAGCTGATGAGCTCTATCTGGGGACAAGTAAGTTGCTTTCTTTTTTACATTATAAAGCAAGTCACCATCGCTAATGTGAATCTGCCACTCTAACGAGTTTAGTTCGTTTTAAAGAGACATAAAAATTATGTCTTGTACTAGCTATTTGTTTGTAATATAAATGTTGTTGGAGTAATTAACCCTTATTTGACAGTGACCCAGACTGGTACATTATGCTAATTTGTTTCTGTGCTAGACCAATATTACCCCAATATGAATTACTCTAGGCAGAGGCCACACGCTGAGTACATAACAGCACAGCAAGGAGTCAATACTACAATATTACCCCAATATGAATTACTCTAGGCAGAGGCCACACTCTTAAGACATAACAGCACAGCAAGGAGTCAATAATACAATACTACCCCATTATGAATTACTCTAAGCAGAGGCCACACGCTGAGTACATAACAGCACAGCAAGAGGTCAATACTACAATATTACCCCATTATGAATTACTCTAGGCAGAGGCCACACACTGAGTGCATAACAGCACAGCAATCAGTCAATACTACCATATTACCCCATTATGAATTACTCTAGGCAGAGGCCACACGCTGAGTACATTACAGCACAGCAAGGGGTCAATACTACAATATTACCCCATTATGAATTACTCTAGGCAGAGGCCACACGCTGAGTACATAACAGCACAGCAAGGGGTCAATACTACAATATTACCCCATTATGAATTACTCTGGGCAGAGGCCACATGCTGAGAACATTACAGCACAGCAATCAGTCAATACTACAATATTACCCCATTATGAATTCTCTAGGCAGAGGTCACATGCTGAGAACGTTACAGCACAGCAAGGGGTCAATACTACAATATTACCCCGTTATGAATTACTCTAGGCAGAGGCCACACGCTAAGAACATTACAGCACAGCAATCAGTCAATACTACAATATTACCCCATTATGAATTACTCTAGGCAGAGGCCACATGCTGAGAACATTACAGCACAGCAAGGGGTCAATACTACAATATTACCCCATTATGAATTACTCTAGGCAGAGGCCACACGTTGAGTACATAACAGCACAGCAATCAGTAAATACTACAATATTACCCCATTATGAATTACTCTAGGCAGAGGCCACACGCTGAGAACATTACAGCACAGCAATCAGTCAATACTACAATATTACCCCAATATGAATTACTCTAGGCAGAGGCCACACCCTGAGTACATAACAGCACAGCAAGGGGTCAATACTACAATATTACCCCATTATGAATTACTCTAGGCAGGGGCCACATGCTGAGAACATTATAGCACAGCAATCAGTCAATACTACAATATTACCCCATTATGCATTACTCTAGGCAGAGGCCACATGCTGAGAACATTACAGCACAGCAATCAGTCAATACTACAATATTACCCCATTATGAAGTCTCTAAGCAGAGGCCACACGCTGAGGACAAAACAGCACAGCAAAGGGTCAATACTACAATATTACCCCATTATGTATTACTCTAGGCAGAGGTCACATGCTGAGGACATAACAGCACAGCAAGCAGTCAATATTACAATATTACCCCAATATGTATTACTCTAGGCAGAGGTCACATGCCGAAGACATAACAGCACAGCAAGGAGTCAATACTACAATATTACCCCAATATGTATTACTCTAGGCAGAGGCCACATGCCGAAGACATAACAGCACAGCAAGGGGTCAATACTACAATATTACCCCAGTATGAATTACTCTAGGCAGAGGCAACACACTGATAACATAGCAGCACAGCAAGCGCTCAATACTACAATATTACCCCCATTATGAATTGCTCTAGGCAGAGGCCACATGCTGAGGATATAACAGCACAGCAAGGGGTCAATACTACAATATTACCCCAATATTCATTACTCTAGGCAGAGGCCACACTCTGAGGACATTAAAAAGCACAGCAAGGGAATAAATACTACAATATTACCCCAATATGAATTACTCTAGGCAGAGGCCACACGCTGAGGAATAACAGCACAGCAAGGGGTCAATTCTACAATATTATCCCAATATGAATTACGATAGGGAGAGGCCCACAACAAAGGACATAACAGCACACAAGAGATAATTTAGACCTTGCTCGATACCATACTGCACAGGGAATTAGCCTAAAATGCAACAATGTCCCATCAAATTTTAGATAAAGTTAATTTCTGAAAAAAATTTTATTTAACATTACAAAGGTTAGTGCAACATATAGGCATATTTACCTCACTGTAAAACCATATAAACATTTCTTAGGGTGTCGGGTTCTTTTAATTCAAAGTGCTCTCTCCAACAGGGAACTGAATCTTTAGCCTATTAAACATGTCACTGTCATCAGGTCACTTAGTGTCTTCATAGGACTGACCATTTAACTAGGCTTGTGTGATTCGGTTCGTCCACATTCAGATTTCGGACTAATAAGGGGGATTCGGAGCCATTCGGACAGGGCAAAAATCTTAGAGCCATTAGTTTTTAGAAGCCAAATCCAAAACATAACTGGTCAGAATTTCGTTACAATATTCGGATATTCGGACAATGTTCTCCCCGTACACAATTAGCTTCTTCGTTTCATGATGGGGGATGGACTAATGACATCACAGACACCCAGACAGCTCCTGCATTTCCTGTTAGTGCTTGTTGCATTGTTGGAGATGGAAAAGAAAAGATGCAGATAGAGAGATAGATAGAGTGACTGTCCACTTGTTGTGTAGGCAGGCAGACAGGCATAGGCAGGCAGCCAGCATTAGTGCCAGTTATTGCCACTGCAAGGGAGAGTTACCTTTTTCCTGTGTAAAATATGAAAATTCAAATTAGGAGTTTGTTTGAATAATTTGCAGACTGACAGACACAATTTCACAGTTGTGTAGGGACTGGAAAGCCATCTATCTTACTGCCACAGCAAGAGAGAATCCTCAGTGTTCCAGTGTTAAATATAAAAATTCAACTTATGAGTTTGAGTAATTTGTAGTGACCATCTCACAGTTGTGTAGGGACTGGGAGGCCACCTATCTTACTGCCACAGCAAGGGAGAATCTTTAGTGTTCCAGTGTTAAATCTAAAAATTCAACTTAGGAGTTTGAGTAATTTGCAGTGACCATCTCACAGTTGTGTAGGGACTGGGAGGCCACCTATCTTACTGACACAGCCTGGGAGAATCTTTAATGTTCCAGTGTTAAATCTAAAAATTCAACTTAGGAGTTTGAGTAATTTGCAGTGACCATCTCACAGTTGTGTAGGGACTGGGAGGCCACCTATCTTACTGACACAGCCTGGGAGAATCTTTAATGTTCCAGTGTTAAATCTAAAAATTCAACTTAGGAGTTTGAGTAATTTGCAGTGACCATCTCACAGTTGTGTAGGGACTGGGAGGCCACCTATCTTACTGACACAGCCTGGGAGAATCTTTAGTGTTCCAGTGTTAAATCTAAAAATTCAACTTAGGAGTTTGAGTAATTTGCAGTGACCATCTCACAGTTGTGTAGGGACTGGGAGGCCATCTATCTTACAGCCACTGCAAGGGAGAATCATCAGTGTTCCAGTGTTAAATTTAAAAATTCAACTTAGGAGTGTGTTTGAATAATTTGCAGAGACACAATATCACAGTTTTGAAGGGACTGGGAAGACATCTATCTTATTGCCATAGCAAGGGAGAATCTTTAGTGTTCCAGTGTTAAATCTAAAAATTCAACTTAGGAGTTTGAGTAATTTGCAGTGACCATCTCACAGTTGTGTAGGGACTGGGAGGCCATCTATCTTACAGCCACTGCAAGGGAGAATCATCAGTGTTCCAGTGTTAAATTTAAAAATTCAACTTAGGAGTGTGTTTGAATAATTTGCAGAGACACAATATCACAGTTTTGAAGGGACTGGGAAGACATCTATCTTATTGCCATAGCAAGGGAGAATCCTCAGTGTTCTAGTGTTAAAGGGATAGTAATGCTTGAAAATAATTTTATTTTATATTGTAGCCCTTAAAAAAACATGAAAAATGATAAAAGTCTTATCTCCCAAACCTTTATGGTTTGGGAGATATTCAGAAGTAAAGTTTCCCCTGGAGTGACGTCATTGCTCCACCCTTCAGATTTGGAATCCGGTCCCCGGACCGGCAGTGCCTCTCCAGAAGTGCTGAGATCACCATCTGTAAAAAGAGTTTCTTAATTGGAATGGTCTACAAAGTGTGCTTTCAAGCCAGGCACACTTTGTAGATAGTTCCCATTAAGTAGTTATTTTCAAAGATGGTGATCTCGGCACTGCTAAAGAGCTGCCGGTTGCTCTGTGGACCGAATTCCAAATCTGTCCACTAGATGGCAGACTTGGCTGAAACAGCCAGGAAAAGAGAATTTTACTATATTTTACAAGTGAATATCTCCCAAACCATAAAGGTTTGGCAGATAAGACTTATATCATTTTTCATGTTTTTTTAAGGGCTACAATATAAAATAAAATTATTTTCAAGCATTACTATCCCTTTAAATCTAAAAATTCACTTAGTAGTTTGTTTGAGTAATTTAAGAGTGACACAATCTCACAGTTGTTGAGGGACTGGGAGGCCAACTACCTTACAGCCACCGCAAGGGAAAATCATCATTGCTCCAGTGTTAAATCTAAAAATTCAATTTAGGAGTTTGTTTGAGTAATTTGCAGTGACCATCTCATAGTTGTTTAGGGACTGGGAGGCCATCTATCTTACTGCCACCGCAAGGAAGAATCATCAGTGCTCTAGTGTTAAATTTTAAAATTCAGCTTAGGATTTTGTTTGAATAATTTGCAGAGCGACATAGCCAGTCTGACAGTTGTTGTGTGGCCAGGTTGTAAAATTGTCAAATTATTATAGTACACTACCTAGCTATCTATAATGGATTTGAGTCCTAGTGAACACCCTGATATTTCTTGTCCTGGTACCAGCTGCAGTGACCCAGCAACCACCAACATCACTACAGTGATGTTGCTTTGAAGAAGAGCTAACAGCAGCAGGTGGGCAAAGAAGAGTACTAGTATTAGTCAGACTCAGCAGCAGAATTCAAAACAAAAATATAAAAATAAGAAGGAACTGCAGGTCTTCCACCTCTACTAGTAGGGTAGAGAGGTCCAGGTCCTCCTCTAAGACCACAAAGCAGCCGTCATCTGTGTCTCATCAGTTTTTTGTTGATGATCCCCCCAGAACCACCTGCACAATGACTAGTGCCACTGGAAGTTTAGTCGTCATTTCCACTACAGCCAGTTGTATAAACCTGGGGACACCTAGCATTGGTAACAGTACTGGTCGGACACTGCGGGCAGTATCAATGCAGGATTTTTATAGAGAACGTCCGCGTAACCACTGTCACTGCCACTCCAGAAAATGTTATTGAGTGAGATAGTTTTCCATTTCCCGGTAGTCACCAGGTAGAAGAGGAAACTGAACAGATTTCCACAAAATCTGCTGCTGCTGATGATGTTTCTTCCTTTCAAAATCTGCAAGATTTAGAAGAAGAATCTGAGGGATCAAAGTCTCCTAACCTTGATTTGTCCCCTGAGCTTGATTTTGCCAGTGACCTTGAATATTACCCTGAGATTAATTTTTCACCTGCTTCCCATGGGTCTCCTCCTGTTTCTCCAATTACACTTATTAGTGTTGAGCGAGCATGCTCGGCCGATGCTCAGATCGGCTCGAGCATCGCTCTGCTCGGCAAATGGCGGTACTCGTACGAGTACCGCATGTGCTCGCCCGCCATGTTCGGGTCTCCTCCCCGCACGTTTTGCGGCTGCTGCACAACCAATAAACGTGCAGGGAGGCTCTGACATCGGTGTAATGCCAGCAGCCATGTTGGCTGCTGGCATTACACTGATTGGCTGGCCAGAACCCGTGGTCGGGTGCTGTATAGCACCTGACCAGCGAGTTCGGCTCAGTCTTAGCCAGGGAGAGATGAGGATAGGAAGGGAAAGTCAGTGTAGGGAGAAAAAAAGCAAAATTGTGAAAAAAAAAGAACCAAAAGTCCTTTTTAGGACTACTGTGTGTTGGGGCAGCAGGTTATTTTGTGTGGGGGGAAAAAAACCAAAAAAAAAAAATTTCATATATTCTGTTTAGTGTGCAAAGTTGGAGATTAGAGCACATTCTGTTTAGTGTGCAAAGTTGCAGATTAGAGCACATTCTGTTTAGTGTGCAAAGTTGCAGATTAGAGCACATTCTGTTTAGTGTGCAAAGTTGCAGATTAGAGCACATTCTGTTAAGTCTTCAAACTAAAATATCAAAGTCACATATTTCATTCAGTGTGCGTCGCCGCAGTTTAGCAGCACATTCTGTGTACTGTGCAGAGTTGCAGAATAGGAAGAAATACTGTTAAGTCTTCAAACTAAAATATCAAAGTGACATATTCCATTCAGTGTGCTTCGCCGCAGTTTAGCAGCACATTCTGTGTACTGTGCAGAGTTGCAGAATAGGAAGAAATACTGTTAAGTCTTCAAACTAAAATATCAAAGTCACATATTCCATTCAGTGTGCTTCGCCGCAGTTTAGCAGCACATTCTGTGTACTCTGCACAGTTGCAGAATAGGAAGAAATACTGTTAAGTCTTCAAACTAAAATATCAAAGTCACATATTCCATTCAGTGTGCGTCGCCGCAGTTTAGCAGCACATTCTGTGTACTGTGCACAGTTGCAGAATAGGAAGAAATACTGTTAAGTCTTCAAACTCAAATATCAAAGTCACATATTCCATTCAGTGTGCGTCACCGCAGTTTAGCAGCCTATTCTGTGTACTCTGCACAGTTGCAGAATAGGAAGAAATACTGTTAAGTTTTCAAACTCAAATATTAAAGTCACATATTCCATTCAGTGTGCGTCACCGCAGTTTAGCAGCCTATTCTGTGTACTCTGCACAGTTGCAGAATAGGAAGAAATACTGTTAAGTTTTCAAACTAAAATATCAAAGTCACATATTCCATTCAGTGTGCGTCACCGCAGTTTAGCAGCCTATTCTGTGTACTCTGCACAGTTGCAGAATAGGAAGAAATACTGTTAAGTTTTCAAACTAAAATATCAAAGTCACATATTCCATTCAGTGTGCGTCACCGCAGTTTAGCAGCCTATTCTGTGTACTCTGCACAGTTGCAGAATAGGAAGAAATACTGTTAAGTTTTCAAACTAAAATATCAAAGTCACATATTCCATTCAGTGTGCGTCACCGCAGTTTAGCAGCCTATTCTGTGTACTCTGCACAGTTGCAGAATAGGAAGAAATACTGTTAAGTTTTCAAACTAAAATATCAAAGTCACATATTCCATTCAGTGTGCGTCACTGCAGTTTAGCAGCCTATTCTGTGTACTCTGCACAGTTGCAGAATAGGAAGAAATACTGTTAAGTTTTCAAACTAAAATATCAAAGTCACATATTCCATTCAGTGTGCGTCACCGCAGTTTAGCAGCCTATTCTGTGTACTCTGCACAGTTGCAGAATAGGAAGAAATACTGTTAAGTTTTCAAACTCAAATATTAAAGTCACATATTCCATTCAGTGTGCGTCACCGCAGTTTAGCAGCCTATTCTGTGTACTCTGCACAGTTGCAGAATAGGAAGAAATACTGTTAAGTTTTCAAACTCAAATATTAAAGTCACATATTCCATTCAGTGTGCGTCACCGCAGTTTAGCAGCCTATTCTGTGTACTCTGCACAGTTGCAGAATAGGAAGAAATACTGTTAAGTTTTCAAACTCAAATATTAAAGTCACATATTCCATTCAGTGTGCGTCACCGCAGTTTAGCAGCCTATTCTGTGTACTCTGCACAGTTGCAGAATAGGAAGAAATACTGTTAAGTTTTCAAACTCAAATATTAAAGTCACATATTCCATTCAGTGTGCGTCACCGCAGTTTAGCAGCCTATTCTGTGTACTCTGCACAGTTGCAGAATAGGAAGAAATACTGTTAAGTCTTCAAACTCAAATATTAAAGTCACATATTCCATTCAGTGTGCGTCACCGCAGTTTAGCAGCCTATTCTGTGTACTCTGCACAGTTGCAGAATAGGAAGAAATACTGTTAAGTTTTCAAACTCAAATATCAAAGTCACATATTCCATTCAGTGTGCGTCACCGCAGTTTAGCAGCCTATTCTGTGTACTCTGCACAGTTGCAGAATAGGAAGAAATACTGTTAAGTTTTCAAACTCAAATATCAAAGTCACATATTCCGTGTAAGATGAAGAAGGCGGGTAAAAAGGGACGGGGAAGTGGACGTGATCCTGATAGTTCAGGGCGCGGGTCAGGATGCGGAGAAACTGTGCCTGGTGCCAGAGCACAAGAAAGAAAGACATCCACCATACCTAGCTTCATGTCTAATTTTACAGGGCGTCGCAGGACATCACTCTCGAGGTCCGACCACTGCGATCAGGTGGTCGGTTGGATGTCAGCTGATACTGCTTCCAGTCGGTTAAGCACCACCCTGTCTTCCACCAAGTCCACTCTCAGTAGCCAAGAGTCTGGTCAACATAATCCTCACTCTGATCATCCTTCCTCCCACCATAGACGGTCTGGTCAAAGAAGTGATCCCACACTGGGATATAGTGATGAGCTCGTCTCATCACCAATCCTTCATTTGACCCTCTCTCCAAGCACGCTTGCAGAGGAACATGACATCTTGTGCCCTGATTCACAACCTCTAGAGGGTACCCAATCACAAGAAGATGACAGATGTGAACGGCATTTAAGGTCAAAGGAAGTAGTGGATGATGATGATGATGATGAGACACAGTTGCCATTAAAGGGATAGTAATACTTAAAATGTAAAAAAAAATATGTTGTAGAGTCTATCCCCCTGAGTAAAACAAGGGCACTCCCACTGCTGAAAGGTGTTTCATTCAAAAGTTATTAATTTTCAAAGTTGAATTTTTTAGGTGCAATATCACAGTGGCCTGAAATTGTACAGTGGCGCTGTTGCTACACCATCCTATGGAGATTTATGGTCAATTGACCAGAGCTGTCCATAGGATCGTGTAGCAACAGCGCCACTGTACAATTTCAGGCCACTGTGATATTGCACCTAAAAAATTCAACTTTGAAAATTAATAACTTTTGAATGAAACACCTTTCAGCAGTGGGAGTACCCTTGTTTTACTCAGGGGGATAAACCCTACAACATATTTTTTTTTACATTTTAAGTATTACTATCCCTTTAAATCAACCACTATTACTGTCTCAAGACCTTGTTGAGGAGAATGTTATACAGTTGTCAATGACTGAATATGTGGTGGGATCAAGACATGAGGAGGATGATCAGAGTGAGGAAGTGGAGGAGGACTTGGTGGACGATGAGGTGACTGACCCCACCTGGGAAGGTGTAGAGCCGAGCGATGACAGCAGTCCTGAGGGTGAGCCATCTGCAGCACCGCAACAGGCTGGAAGAGGCAGTGGTGTGGCTACAGAAAGAAGGCGGACCGCACCAAACCGGCCCGCAAATGTTCCACGGAGCACCCCCTTGCGTAAATCTACCTTGCCAAAGGGTAGGTGTTCCACGGTATGGCGATTTTTTAAGGAAAGTGCGGACGACAAAAGAATTGTAGTTTGCAACCTGTGCCACACCAGAATGAGCCGGGGCATGAACACTAGAAACCTCACCACCACCAGCATGATCCGACACATGGCATCCAAGCACCGTAGTAAGTGGGAGGAACGCCTGGATCGCCCATCTGTGTCTGCAGGCCACACCACTGCCTCCTCTTCCCCTGTTTTCGGTGCCGGCCAATCGCCTGTCGAAGGCGCAGGCCCGCATACCTCCCGCCCTGCACCTGTACCATCTGAAGCACCATCAGCGACCACATCCACTTCCCTGTCCCAGCGCAGCGTCCAAATGTCGTTACCCCAGGCATTTGAGAGCAAGAGAAAATACCCAGCCACCCACCCACAGGCCATAGCACTAACCTCACACCTTTCCAAATTACTGGCCATCGAAATGCTGCCATTTAGGCTTGTGGACACTGAGTCCTTCCGCAGCCTGATGGCAGCAGCTGTCCCTCGGTACGCGGTCCCCAGCCGCCACTACTTTTCCCGGTGTGCCGTCCCCACCTTACACCACCATGTGTCCCGTAACATCACCCGTGCCCTGACCAACGCAGTTACTGGGAAGGTCCACTTAACGACTGACACATGGACAAGTGCTTGTGGCCAGGGACGCTACATTTCCCTGACGGCACACTGGGTGAATGTCATGGAGGCTGGGAGCGACTCGGACCCTGGGATGGCACGGGTGCTACCCACGCCGAGGATTGCGGGCCCTACCTCCATCAGGGTTTCCGCCAGCACCTACGTTATTGGCTCCTCCTCCTCCGTTTCCACCTCCGAATTCTCTACACGCAGCGCCACTCCCCCATCAGCCAGTAGCTGGAAGCAGTGTAGCACTGCAGTGGGGAAGCGTCAACAGGCCGTGCTGAAGCTGATCTGCCTTGGGGACAAACAGCACACGGCCTCAGAGCTGTTGCAGGGGATTAGTCACCAGACCGAGCAGTGGCTCTCGCCACTCAACCTGCAACCAGGCATGGTTGTGTGTGATAATGGGCGTAACTTGGTGGCGGCTTTGGAGCTCGGCAAGCTCACACACGTACCATGCCTAGCGCATGTATTTAATTTAGTGGTTCAGCGATTTCTAAAAACCTACCCCAATGTGCATGATCTCTTGACCAAGGTGCGCCGCGTGTGTGCACATTTCCGTAAGTCATCTACAGCTTCGGCCGGCCTGTTGAAGCTGCAGCAGCGCTTACAATTGCCAGCTCACCGGCTGCTGTGTGACGTGAGCACGCGCTGGAACTCCACCTTCCACATGTTGGCCCGGCTTTGTGAGCAGCAGAGGGCAGTAGTGGAGTACCAGCTGTTACACGGTCGTCGCCTCTCCGTTCAACTTCCTCTAATCAGAAGTGAGGAGTGGGAATGGATGTCAGACCTCTGTGAGGTTTTACGCAATTTTGAGGAATCGACACAGATGGTGAGCGGCGATAACGCTATTATCAGTGTAACCATCCCACTTCTGTGTCTACTGAAACGCTCGCTGCTCACAATTAAAACCGACGCTTTGCATGTGGAAGAGGTGGAAATGGGGGAGGAAGAGCTTACACAAGGTGATAGCCAGAGCACCCTCACTTCGTCTTCTCAGTGACAATTGGAGGAGGCGGAGGAGGAGGAGGAGTAGGAGGAAGACACGGTTGCCTCCGCTACAGAGGGTAGCCATGGAACTTTAGTTCCATCTCTTCAGCGTGGGTGGGCAGAAGAGGAGGAAGAGGATGAGGAGATTGAGAGTCATCCTCCTGGTGAGGACAGCGAAATCTTGACTGTTGGTACTCTGGCACACATGGCTGACTTTATGTTAGGCTGCCTTTCCCGTGACCCACGCGTTATACGCATTTTAAACAACACGGATTACTGGGTGTTCACCCTTCTGGACCCCCGCTACAAAGAGAATTTCTCATCTCTCATTCCTCCGGTGGAGAGGACAAGCAAAATGGTGCAATACCAGAAGGTTCTTGTTGAAAAATTGCTCCAAAATTTTCCATCTGACAACGCTGGCGGCAGAGTACATGCTACCTTGGCCAACCGAGAAGGGGAGAAAAGGGGAGCACACAGCAGTTCCGAGAAAGGCAGGGCAACACTCTCCAAGGCGTGGGACACCTTCATGACACCCCGCCAGCACCCTCACCCTGATGCTCAGCCTAGTGTCACAAGGAGGGAAAAGTTTTGGAAGATGGTGAAGGAGTACGTAGCAGACCGTGTCAGCGTCCTCAATGATCCCTCTGTGCCTTACAACTACTGGGTGTCCAAGCTGGACACGTGGTATGAACTGGCACTCTACGCCTTGGAGGTGCTGGCCTGCCCTGCCGCCAGCGTTCTGTCTGAGCGGGTATTTAGTGCTGCTGGTGGCATCATAACAGATAAGCGTATCCGCCTTTCCACCGAAAATGCTGATAGGTTGACACTTATAAAAATGAACAAGGCCTGGATTTCCCCTGACTTCTCCACTCCACTGGAGGAAATACCCGGGGGAACATAAACTCACTTTAGATATGTTATTTACAATGATGGGAATACTCTGTATTCCCATTCACCCCTTCCACCCAAAAAATGGGTATATGGTTGACTCTTAATCTTCTCATCCTCCTCCTCCTCTTCCATATGCCCTGTGCTATAATTTTTATATAGGGCCAGCTCACCAGCGGGCCCTGTGATATAATTTTTATATAGGGCCAGCTCACCAGCGGGCCCTGTTTGACAATTTTTATATAGGTCAGCTCACCAGCGGGCCTTCTCATATAATGTTTTATTGGGTCAGCTCTCTAGCGGGCCCTCTCATATAATGTTTTATAGCGTCAGCTCACTAGCGGGCCTTCGCATATAATGTTTAGGATGGTCAGCTCCGCAGCAGACCCTCACCCATAATGTTTTAGATGGTCGGCTCAGCGCACGTTTCCCTCTTAATCATGGCCCCAGTTCAGAAAAATCGAGGAAATTTTTGGGAGAATTTGCCTTTGCGCACGTTTCCCTCTTAATCATGGCCTCAGTTCAATAAAATCAAGGAAATTTTTGGGAGAATTTGCCTCTGCGCACGTTTCCCTCTTAATCATGGCCTCACTTCAGAAAATCGAGGAAATTTTTGGGAGAATTTGCAGATGATATACAATTAAATATACAGCAAATACTGTTTGGTAACAATTTTTCGCCTAAAGTCGTTTTTATTTTCCTTTTTGTGTGTTTTACGGTCAGTCTGTAAAAATGGCGTACTACGGGCGAAAGATCGTTCCCAGCAGCGATGTTGGAGCCCAAGATGCATCCAGACATCCTCCCTATGCTGTCCCTGAACCATTTCTGTGGTGTTTCCATCCTTTTCTGCCCTTTTCCTATGGACCAGGCACCCTCCCCTCATCAGAGCAGGGGGTGCCTGGTGTAATTCTCGAGTCCTCCCATTGACTTCAATGGGGCTCGGGTGCTCGGCCGAGCACTCGAGCCTCCGGGGGCGCTCGGTCAGAGCACCCGAACACCCGAGCATTGGGGTGCTCGCTCATCACTAACACTTATGTCTTCTAATGACAACTCAACACCTGCCTCTCCAGTTCCATATGAGTCTCCCAGCCAGGTAGTAGCTGCTAGTGTCTCTGCCACCAGTACCACTGTTACTCCCTGCTGCCATTTTTAGGTCTACTGATATCTCTGTAACAGTACCTAGAAAGAAAAAACAAAGTGAGGTTGCTCCAGCAGGTAAAGATGAAGAAATTGTCATTTTAGATTCTTCTTCTCCATCACCTTCCAGAGTCATCCGCACTCCAAAGCATGGGACCATTTTGTGGCACTTGTCGATGGCCGCCTAGCAAAATTTAAATTGTGTGGCAGGGGAGTCAGCCGTGGACGGGTGTTGGGTCATCTGACCACCTCCGGGATGAACTAACACCTGAACAACTACCACAAGTGTGTGCTGATAAGTGCAGAAGGTGGCAGTACTAGTACTACATATACCACTGTCACACCCACCACCAGTAGGCAGCAGGAGAAAGGGCAGGGGGATCATGCCACATCTGGTCCTAGTAAGAGAAGCAGACAGTCAAAGCCCATCCCAAAATCAATACAGGCCACACTGGAAGACTTTGGTGGGTTTCATTCCAAGTTTATGTGCATACAGCAGGCCAGGAAAATCACACACCTCATTGCACAGCTCATAGCCATTGGAAGTACTACTTTTAATTTGGTGGATGGGGAGCCCTTCCAGCAACTTATGGAGGCTGTTGCACCCAGATATAAAATTTCATCCAGCACCACATTCAGTAGAACTATAGTGCACTCACTGTACAGGTCGTGCGTTGGTGTTTTGAAGGACCTGTTAGGAAAGGCTGGTGGCCTCGTCCTGGAAAGTCCAGTCTCTGCCTGGGTTGTTCTATTCCTCCTCCTCTTTGATCTCTGCCTCACCTCTTGTTGCCTTTCTGGTGAGTCAGGGACAGCAAAAGCGGTGCTTGATTTCTGTGGTGGGTGTTTGGCTTTAACATGTTTGGAGTAAATGTCATGGTGTCTGTGTTTCATGTGTGATATGAGGGCACTTGCGCCAAGTTGTTTTCCCTCCTTTCCTCTTTTCACTGACTTGTCACAAATTGTGCACAGTGCCGTTGCTGATGACTGTACTGTGCCTACCCCAACAGAAAAATAGTCCCACACCCATGATAACTTCAGAGGTAAGGGGAAAGCCGGAGAAGAATGGTCTCTTTCTTCTTGTCCTCCACATTCCCCTTCATTGTCTGTGGCAGCGGATAATGTTTCTGCTATTGCTTCTACTGCCTCAGAGTCAGCACTGCAACTAGGATCCGGTGTATTGGTACTGCTGGCAAGTGGAACCTGTCCTAGTCCCACATCACTTGTTGACCCATTCCCACTGTGTCCACGGTGATCTGTGGCACACTAACCTGCTCCTCAGTATCCTGCTGCCCTTGCATCTCAGCGTCAGCATTTGCAGTTGCAAATTCCACTAATTCCAAGATGTCCTTGCTAGTAGTGGTGGTGATGCCCATCCTCATTCATGTCTCCCATTCCTTCTCAGTTTCTGCTAAAAAATCCATCATTGTCTCTTCCACACCAGCTTCTCCAGCATCGTCACCACCATCACCACTAGTACCTGCATGTCAATCTCACAGTCACTAGTAATATCAGGATATTGAAGATTACCCCCTCCTTCACTCCTAAGGCTAACAAGCTACTGGACATTAGTAGCAGTAGTACTAGCAGTGGCAGGACTGCTTGGGAATGGCAAGTGTGATTTAGGTTCCCTTGCTGTCACACTTGGCATCATTTTCTCCTACTACAAGAAACACTAGCAACAGGTAAAGTATTGGTGTCAGCAGGTTCAGTACTAGCAGCAGGTTCAGCACTGGCAGCAGGTTCAACACTAGTGGCTGCAGGTTCAGCAGTAGTTTCTACAGGTACAGAAATTGTGGCACTGGCAGCAGGGGCAGCACGTCTGGCAGCAGGTACAAGATTAGTGGCTGCCGGTATAGCAATGGTTGCACTGGTAGCAGGGGCAGCACGTCTGGCAGTAGGTACAACACTAGTGGCTGCAGGTACAGCAAAGGTGGCACTGGCAGCATTGGCAGCATGTACAACACTAGTGGTAGCATGTCTGGCAGAAGGTACAACACTAGTGGCAGCATGTCTGGCAGCAGGTACAACACTAGTGGCTGCAGGTACAGCAATGGTGGCACTGGCAGCAGGGGCAGCACGTCTGGCAGTAGGCACAGGCTGCTGACCTGTCCTGCTTTCACTAGTACTACCCTTTTCTCCCTCCCTTCCTTCCCTTTTCTCCCTTCCTTTCCATTCCCTTTTCTCGCTCTCTTCTATTTAAATTCCCCAAGATCCCTTGGGGTGATTTAGGGGGACTGGACAGCATTGGTTCAGTACTGCTAGTCACTTCCTCCTCCTCAGATTCAGTGGACACATAATAAGGATCCTTCCAGTTCTTCTTTTTGCTGCTCATAGTGATAGGAGTCACTATGAGCCTCTCCTGCCTCAATTTTTGCATAATATTACAAGAGAACAGCACAGCACCTCTGTCTCACTCTGTAGCTGCTTCTATTGTGTCTGCCTTTAGCAAAAACGTCACATTTTTATACCGGAAGTACGAAAACAATGTAAATCAATGGGCGAAAACTTTTTAGCCATTGAAAAAATGGCGAAAGATTTTGAACAATGGATGAAATATGTGAAAATTTTAACCTCTAGTTTTAAAGTGGATTTTCCCACAAAAAAGCGGATAGCAACGTGGTTTTCGTGAAATTTCCCGCGGGAACATGGTGACAACTTTCGCCCAGCCCTAATCCTGAGTCTACCTCAGTTGCTGTATCCATCTACTGACTGAGTCCTGCCTGCTCCAGTGTCTGCAGTTTGCTGCTGGCTATATCTCCAGCGTTGCTGTCATCCTGAGTCTGCCTCGCACCAGTCATCCTCAGTTGCTGTATCCTTCTACTGACTAAGTCCTGCCTGCTCCAGTGTTCTGTGGTTTTCTGCTGCCTACATCTCCAGTGTTGCTGTCATCCTGATTCTGCCTCACACCAGTCATCCTCAGTCGCTGTATCCATCTAATGACTGAGTCCTGCCTGCTCCTGTGTTCTGCAGTTCTGGCTACATCACTAGTGTTGTTGTCATCCTCAGTTTTGTAGTTTAACTCTAATCTAAGAAAAGTCATATGTCTACGAGTCCTGCTTGCTCCAGGTTTCCTCAGTTTTGTAGTCTAACGCTAATCTAAGAAAAGTTATATGTTTATTTATCTACTGAGTCCTGCCTGCTCCAGTGTTCTGTAGTTTGCTGCAGGCTACATCTCCAAGGTTGCTAACATGATGAAGGGTTTCCGTGGGTGTGCGCCGCTCAACACATCTTCAGTGTTGCTGTCATCCTCTAACAAAAGTTGTATATTTATCTACTGAGTCCTGCCTGCTCCAGTGTTCTGTAGTTTGCTGCTGGCTACATCTACAGTTTTACTGTCATCCTGAGTCTGCCCTCTACCAGTCATCCTCAGTCTTCCTTCGAATAGCTACATCCATGCTTCATCTACAGTACCATAAGGCTAAAGCTCCACCTTACCCTGTTCCACTAATGGACTAAAGGACACTGGTAGCAAGGACCCTAGCAAGCTAGGGTAGTATGAGGCCCAAGACTCACAGCTATTGGCAGCAAAGACCCTAGAATGCTAGGGGTGAGACGGATGCAACAGACCACGAAAAGCAACGGGTGTCCGGTAGCATGTAAGTGTACAGGAGAAGGACCACCACACTACAGCTGGCTCTTGAGCCCTAAAGCCACAGCGGTACAGTAGGCAGGGCGAGACAATGAACCGGACCTAGAATTCTAGGGTGATAGCGAGGTTCAATAATAGTGTGATAACACCCAGAGGAATGCCTTTAACTCCCAAACGGGAGTGAGCCCAGCTAGTGACAGTGGTAACAGAGGACACGTAAGCACGGAAGAGAGTAACTCAGCCAGACTGCAGACAGCACGGAAACCGGTACTCCGTATGTGCACACCGCCAGAGGTTGATGATACCAGTAAGCACGGCTAGAGCAGAGGGTGCTCAGCCAAAGGTTGGCAACATAAGCAGGTTCTCAGCCAATCTTGTCAACAACGTAAGCAGGTTCTCAGCCAGTCCGGTCAGCAACGGCTGCGGGTTCTCAGCCAGTCCAGTCAGCAATGTAGCGGGTTCTCAGCCAGTCCAGTCAGCAACATAGCGCGTTCTCAGCCAGTCAGGTCAGCAACGGGTGCGGCAGAAGTTCAGGATACACAGGAACGTCATCAGGCAGGCCAGGTCATACGCAAACAGAGTAACAGCAGTAACTAGCGCTAGGTTCAGGTACACCACGAAAGGGCGCCCGAATACTGACATGACAAGGTATAAAAGGGCTAGCCCTGGGTGGAGTCAGGTCCAGGGACCAATAAGAATGCAGCATAGTAAACAAGGAAGTAGGAATGTCACCACACAGCAGACAGGCTCACGGGCACCGTGATAGTAGGCAGGCAGGGTGCCTTATTGCCACTGCAAGGGAGAGTCACCTTTGTTTCTGTGTTAAACATTAAAATTAATATTAGGAATTTGTTTGAATAATTTTCAGAGTGACACATCAGCCAGTCTTACAGTTGCGTAGGCAGGCAGGCAGGCCTTCCTTCAAATTTAGCTACATCAATACTTCATCTACTTCATCTATAGTACCATAAGGCTAAAGCTCCACCCTGGAAATGGTTCAATTTATTTAATTTTCATTTTTTATTGTATTTTTTAAAGTATTTTAAATTTGACAAATAATTCAGACTGTGGTCGAATTTCGTCCAAGTCGAACAGGTCTGATCCGAAATGCGGAGTCGACGAATGGAAAAAAAAAAAATCGAAGTTTACCAAAATGTTTTGTTCCTACACAGGACTGACCATTTAAACCATTAAACACATCACTGTCATTAGGCCACTTTGTTCCTACATGAGACTGACCATTCAACCCATTAAACATATCACTGTCATTAGGTCACTTGTTCCTACACTGGACTGACAATTTAACCCATGAAACATGTCACTGTCATTAGGTCACTTTGTTCCCACACCGAACTGACCATTCAACCCATAAACATATCTCTGTCATTAGGTCACTTGTTCCTACACTGGACTGACCATTTATCATTTATCATTGATCATACTTAAAAAATTATTTCCCTTTGTTGTGCCGGAAGTCTATTGCTCCAGTCAATTTCAGGATAGTTGAAATCTCCCATTATAATTACCTTTGCTGACTTAGAAGCCTTTTCCATTTGCAGTAAAATGTGGGTTTCCTCCAACTCCCCAATATTAGGTGGCTTGTAGCAAATCCCCACTAATATATTTTTATTATGTGTGCCCCCAGTGTGTATTTCAACCCACAAGGCCTCTACCTTTTCATTGGGCCCTTCATTTATATTTTCCCTTAAACTAGATTTTAAGGCCTACTTTGCATATAGGCATACCCCTCCTCCCCTTTTATTAACTCTGTCCCTCCTAAAGAGTGAATAACCCTTTAGATTGACTGCTAAGTCATATGTATCATCTAACCAGGTTTCAGACACTCCAATCAGATCATACTGCTCATGTACTGCAGTCATTTCTATTTCCCCCATCTTACCAGCCAGACTGCGAGCATTTGCATGCATACATTTTATCATTTTGCCATTCTGAAAGATTTCCTTCTTTGTCAAATGTATCTGCCTTTTATCAGGCTGCAACAATGGCAACTCCCTATTAGATGATCTAGCCCATTCCCCCTCTCCAACCCCATGCCCATTCCCTAATCCCATTTCCTCAATTATATTGCCTTCCCCATACTGTGTTTCAGCACCCTCCCCCGTCCTAGTTTAAAGTCTCCTCCAGCCCTCTAATCATCCTAACGCCCAGCACAGTGGCCCCCCTTCCACTAAGGTTCTATCCATCACTACTATAAAGATTGCCCCCAAGGGAAAAGGCTGCCCAGTGTTCTAGGAACCCAAACCCCTCCTGCTTACAACAAGTCTTTAGCCACGCATTTAACTCCCTAATCTCCCGTCGCCTTTCTAATGTAGCACGTGGCACAGGTAGTATTTCATAAAATACTACCTTAGAGGTTCTCTGCTTAATCTTATATCCTAAGTCCCTGAAATCCTTCTTAATGGACCTCCATTTTCCACTGACTTTGTCTTTTGTACCAACATGTACCATGATAGCCAGGTCATGCCCAGCCCCTCCCAACAATCTATCAACCCGATCAGCCACATGTTGAACCTGAGCTCCTGGGAGACAGCAAACTGTAGCGATCATGACGACAGATTACCCTGTCTGTCTTCCTAATAATAGAATCCCCTACCACCACCATCTGTCTAGGTCTGCCTGAGTACTGGATCCCAACCGTGCTAGAGGGGCTGTTCTCCCAGCTGTTAGAGAGAACAGTCCTTTCCAGCAAAGGCATTCCTGTGTCAACATCCCCAACTTCATTACTCAAATCAGCAAATCTGTTAGGGTTAGTAACCACAGAAGTGTCCTCCCTATTCCTCTGCCCCCCTTGCTATGTCTAACTGTAGCCCATCTGGCTACCTGCTCATTCTTTGTGCAGTCTCCACCCTAAGAACTATCTACCACCACTTTCCTCTTAACATTTGCCGTTTCTCTCAATGTTGCAACTTGCCCCTCCAGATCTCTAAAATGAGCTTCCAGAGAAACCACTTGCTCACAACTGCCACAGAGGTATGTACCCCTGGAAGTGTAAGCTACCTCCCCTCAGATGTGGTATCTGGTCTCTTGACCAGACAGTTCACAACAAGGGACAATCTTCTTACTGTGATCATAAGGAAAACCCTGCCCCCCTTGACAGGTTTTTCAGATTTTTCCTTATGATCACTGAAGATTGTCCCTCTCTGGAATCCATCCGGACAGTCTTGCTGCTCTGAGGTGAGCAGTGTTACATCAGTAAAAGGAGTGTAAGGGGGATACTTTATCATTCAATTACTCTTGTACTACAACTCTGACAGTATTGAATTAACACTCTCCATGGCCCAAATACTATGAAGATTAATTGGAGCTGATTTTTTGTGAAACATTACTATCCCTTTAATGATCTCTGTGATTAAGCACAAATGAGTCAATTGATGGATCATTAAATTTGACTAGACGACCTGTGCCCTTAAATCCTGGTCTGTTGGGAGAGTTTGAGAACAGAATATGAATATCCCTGATTTAACTCATTAAACACATCACTGTCTTTAGGTCAGTTTTTTTCTATGCAGCACTGACCCCATTAAATATGTCACTGTCATTAGGTCTTTGTTATTACATGGTTCTGACCATTTAACTCCTTAAAGATCTCACTGTCCAAAAGTATTTCTTTTTAAATCGTACTATTTTGGCTCTGCTGAAGATCCACTCCTCGGTCCCTGGACCAGGAATTCTTGCTGTCAGCTTGCAGCTGAAGTCAGGAGAAGGGGAGTGAGAGAGGAACTTCCAATGCCCAACGACATTACTATCCCTTTAAACCCATTACTGTAAGTAGTTAATTTTACTTGTACACATGACACAGGATATTACAATATATGATAACTAGTGTAAAAGCCCGTGTTCACGGGTCAAAGTGTGTCAAGCAGAACGACACCTCCCAGCATTCTATGCGTTCGGGCAGTGTCTACTGCGCATGACTGCATCGGACAAACATACAGTGTGTGGGCAGTGTCTACTGCACATGACTGCATCGGACAAACATACAGTGTTTGGGCAGTGTCTACAGTGCATGACTGCATCGGACAAACATACAGTGTTTGGGCAGTGTCTACAGCGCATGACTGCATCGGACAAACATACAGTGTTTGGGCAGTGTCTACAGCGCATGACTGCATCTGACAAACATACAGTGTTTGGGCAGTGTCTACTGAGCAAACATACATCTGGCCTTTTATTATTAGTGATGGTGATGATGATAGGTGTATATTTTCTCCCAATTTATTGCAGATCCAAGACATGGTTCCACAGATAATGAACCACATCCCTGGACCTCACCAGAAAATTACTACTCTACTGGAGGAGCTCAATGACTTTATAGCTGAGAGGGTGAAACTAAACCAAGAGACACTGGATCCCAACTCACCAAGGGATTACATCGACTGCTTTCTTCTCAAAATGCAAGAGGTATCTGGAACAGTTATGCAGATTAGGTACCTAGACCTGTTCACAACTAAGCACCACTTCATTTGTTTTAGAAGAGGGATGAAAAAACATATTAATATTTGTAATTTGATCTTAGAAATGATTGTAGAATAGAAACATAAAAAACACAGAGAGCAGAAAAGAGCCACCTGGTCCATCCAGTATTCCCATTTCCCAATCTGTTAAGATACTTGTCTTACCTACTGCTTAGAACAGATTTATGTCTGTCCCAGGCATTTTTGAATTCCCAAGCCACCTCTGCTGGTAGGGTGTTTCATGAGTCTATCACCATTTCTAAAAAGTACTACTTTCATATTGATTTCAGAATTTTCCACCTTCTATCTTTAGCTCATTATCTCTTTTATGAAAAAAAAGTATCCTTCCTGAATTAGATTAAATCCAATAATATATTTAAAGATTCTATCAGTCAAGCCACATTTGCAGTGTTGTTACTACTGCAAGGGATTCTGGGTAGGTATATGCAAATAAGTTTAACAAGGAATCACCTTTTTGCTTCAGATTCCACTTTATACATAGATTCATTAGATCATGTGTATGCTGAGCAATAGCTTTAAAACACAACTCAGGAAGAGATGCAAAGCCAGTGAACCACTCATGGACAGCCATTTCCTTGTTAATGCAACTCATCAGCATGAGTTTGGTTTTACTGTCTTTCTGTTGAGGCTTAGTGTACTTGTGGAGCACAAACTGAAAAGGTTATGGTGGGGAAAAAAAGTGAATGAAAACCCCTTCCACCTGAATTTGGTGGGTGGTAAATTCAATGTCAAACAAAAATTTGACATACCAGTCAAGCCATAAGACTTGCTTTTCCCACAGACATCTCACATTTGCAGTGTTGTTGCTACTGCAAGGGACTCTGGGTAGGCACATTCAAATAAGTTTAACAAGAAATCACCTTTTTGCTTCAGATTCCACTTTATACACGGATTCCTTAGAGTATGTGTATGACAGCAACAGCTTTAAAATACAACTTAGGAAGAGATGCAAAGCCAGTGAACCACTCATGAACAGCCATCTCTTTGTTAACACAACTCATCAGCATGAGTTTGGTTTTACTGGATTGCTACTGAGGCTTGGTGTACTTGTGGAGCACAAACTGAAAAGGTTATGGTGGGGAAAAAAGTGAATGAAAACCCCTTCCACCTGAATTTGGTGGGTGGTAAATTCAATGTCAAACAAAAATGTGACATACCAGTCAAGCCATAAGACTTGCTTTTCCCACAGAAATATCACATTTGCAGTGTTGTTACTACTGCAAGGGATTCTGGGCAGGCATATGCAAATAAGTTTAACAAGGAATCACCCTTTTGCCTCAAATTCCACTTTATACATGGATTCACTTTTTTCTCCACCATAACCTGTTCAGTTTGTGCTATCATATCCCCCAATCCCTCCTTTTTTTTTTTTTACCAAGCTGTACATATTAAGTTATTTGAGTCCATTCTGGCACCCTGCGTCATGAAAACCTTCACATTTTGGTGATCCTTCTTTGGATTGCTTCCAATTCTTTCAAGTCCTTCTGTCAATGTGGTTTGCAGTCCTGTACATATTACTCCAGGGGAGGACTTACCACTGATCCATAGATTGGCAATAGTACCTCTCTCTCTTCCTGATGCTAATTCCTCTTCCTATACAGTTTATTGAAAATGTTGCAATGCGAATGTCATTGCCTAAATGATGACCATCAAAATGGGCAACATCAAAATGCTGTCCACTTCAAAAGGGAAACACCAAAATGTCAAAACTCTAAAAGGACAACTGCCCAGGGATGTGTGTGATCTGAGTATACTGAAATTCTCATCACTGAGATAACCCCTCCTCTCATTCGCCAGTGTCACAGGGGTCCAACTACAAGGTGCTAAAGTTCCTGGTATACACCACAGAGAGGAAATGGTCCCTGAAGAAGGACAATTTGGAAGCTGGGGAAATATGAGCAACTGTGTGCAAGAGCTGCAGCTGATCAAATATTACCAGCCAAAACAGAAAGGGATTGCTTGCAGTTACCCACCCCTTTTGGTCTGTTTGGGCTGGTAGTATTGAGTGTGATAATGATCTGCTGCTGCTGTTGGAGAGAGTTGCTCACATTTTCCCCATCCAGGATATCCTTCTACAGGGATTAATTTCCTTTATGTGGTGTATTCCACTGCAACAGATTCAGTTACTCACACTTGGCTTCTGAGTTTTGGGGCTGAGTTGAGAGAGGAGAAGAAATATTAACTTCTCATTAGACTCATGGTGTCACTAGCTGTCACTAGATGATTTTATTATGATCAGGATGCAGAAAACACAGGACAACTTAAAAGGGTGCTTAGATAAGCCATATTGATGTGGGCAACATTTTGAAGTCATCCTTTTGACCCAGGCAACATTTTAACATTGCATTTTGATGTGGGTGAAATACATTGATATAGCTATTTTCGCTGTTGCTGTTTAGGCAACACCATTCCAGCAGGATACCTATACAATAAAGATCCTGGTTTCCTTTTCCCACTGCTTTACTGCATTGCTTGCCTACCATCAATTCATCTAGTTTGTTTTTCCTAATGCTTTACTCAAGCCATCAGACATAATATCATCTAAGTCCCTTTGGGTTTTGGCTGAGCTTATGTAATGCTTTGCTGAACAAAATCTGTGAGTCTCAATCATGTTCCTATACTGTCAGTCATGGCCATGGTCATGGTAATGCATTTCATGATAGTATGCTGGACGGAAGTCTAATTGCATTCAGACCATACTTGCCTCTTGCTGGGCTTGAACAGGTGACTTTCTGGACTTGGTTCAGCAGACTTTCTGTAACAGTTCTGGTTTACTTTCATTTTTACCAGTCTTCTGTATCCGTATATATGTCACATGATTGGTTGATCATGTCCAGCTGCCTTTCATTGGGAAGCCATTTAACCCAGCCTCCCACAGCACCCAGTGCTCAGTTGTCTTGGCTTACTTCCTGACACTCAGTAGTCTTGGGTTATTAACTCTCTGGGATTGACCTCAGTTTGTCATTAACTTCTTTCAGGAGAAGGACAATCCCAACTCTGAATTCAATAGCAGGAACTTATTGCTGACTCTCAACAACCTGTTTTTTGCTGGAGGAGAGACTGTGGCTACAACTTTAAAGCATGGGTTGCTCATACTGCTCAGATACCCAGACATACAAGGTATATATATATATATATTTTTAAGGTGTTAGTATTGCTTTAATTTTCTACTGTTCCTCCTAATCCATCCATGCTTTCTTCCAAAGACTTTTCATAATCAACTACTAACAATCTATCACTACTTTAAAGCGATAGTAATGTCCCAAAAAAACTCTCTATACCATTGTTCTCAGTAATTTGTTATAATACATAGCATATTTTAAAATCATGTTACCTTCATATTCTTCTTGACATTTTATTTAAAAGGTCCCCCCTCCTGCCCATTTACGTCAGCCAGAGATCCCTCAGATCCGAAAGCCGGATGGATTGCAACAAGTAACAATATTGAGTCTGTCAGTATATTGGACAATCCTGCCTTCCTTGATGAAGCAGGACAGAGTTTTCCTTATACTGACAAAATATTGTCCCTCGTTGCGATCTGTCCAGACCAGCTTTTAGATCTTCCATGATATAATTGAAAGGGGTGTACCCTTATTTTACTCAGGAGGATAGACCTCACAGCAGGGCTCAAAATTTCCACTCGACAGTAGCCAATGGTGAGTGAAAATTTAGCCCTGGCGAGTAAAAATTCAGGCCTGGTGGTTATGTTATGGCTTGCAATGGCGAGTAGCTTTTCAGGTCTGGCTAGTAGCAAAGGACTTCACATTTTAAGCCCTGCTCACAGTATATATTTTTTACCTACTAACTGTTACAATGCTTTTAAGAAGGGGGGACTTTTCATTGTAGTAAATGTATTGTACTAAGTAGTTAGTTCCAGTGCATGTTATAGCACAGAATCGTATCAGCACTTCACCCCTACTGATTGTGCAGTGGAGTCAGCCACATTCCCAAATACAAATTCTGTTTTTAAAATGGAACTCCGTAGTAAAATCTCCCTAGTAAAATGAGGAAAATCTGTTAGCTTTTATAGTTACTGTGAGTTATTCAACCATCTCTGTATTTATGGCAGCCAAGTTGCACAAGGAAATAGACCAGATCATTGGACAGAACCGCAGCCCAAGCATCGAGGATCGGAACAATATGCCGTACACAGAAGCAGTGATTCATGAGCTTCAAAGATTTAGCAATGTAATCCCTATGAACGCTCCTCATTCAACTACTAGAGACACGGAATTCAGGGGATACACTATTCCCAAGGTAAGAAGAGGGATGGTGGAAGGCAAAGGCTGTGATGAAAGAATGAATGGTTCTGGGGTTTAAAGACAAGTGAATCATTTAAGATTAATTATTTGGATTCTGAAATATTCCAGTACTTGCTAAATCAAATTGAATAAAAGATATACATACCTATTATCACTGCTGCTCTAATGAGTTGTTATTAATACAAATGAGAAGCCCCACTAATTAAATTTGATAATTGTGTTAGGCATTAGGAAAGGATCACATGGTAAGATCAAGGAATACAATAGTCCTAAATTCAATACTGGTTTTGTAGGTTGGTTAAGCTGCTCAGTCTCAGACCCATCTGTCATATACCATAGCAAAGTAGCAGTCCGATACCAAGATTCACTTGTGGCAGGCACCAGAAGACTGCCATTTTTCCCTTGAATTGTATCTAGTTTCATAACACACACATCTACAGATTCATGCACACAAAAACACACCTACACATATACATAAACTTACACACAGATCTATACACACAGACACACACTTCCTTATAGACCCCTACATACAGACACACATATTCACACTTGCACATGCTCACACACCTACACACTCAAAGACACCCACACATAGTCGTACATTCAAACACACAAATACACACAGACATACATAGATGCACACCCACACAGCTACACAAATAGGCACACAAAGGTATAGACATACACACTAGTACACAAATACACAAATTAGGCATGGACACTCACGAAAAATAGGTCCTTCTACACAGACACTTACACATTTATACACAGTTGAACATACACACAAACACACAACCAAAAACATACACAGACACTCACACGCATGCTTTAATACATATGTATAGTCACACAGGCACACATGTACACACACATACTTTTAGAAAGGTGCACACACACACAAACACACACACAATCAAACACAGTTCTCATTCCATATTCAGACAAGAAGTGATCTGAATATGTCAACCAATTTGGTGTCAGATATTGTAATTGGTACAGAAGGTCTATAATGACAAAAACAACCAAAAGAGAGAAAGCTTCAGCTAATTTAAAGTTGTTTCACCACGGCTGAGTGGAATACAAATAAATTGCTGAAAAACAGGCCAGTTCTGCTCCTGAAGGCCCTTATCAAAAATAAAGAGTCAGTTATTAATATTTCACTTTTATTAGTAATAGAATAAAATGGTAACCAACCAATAAGATCTCCTGTAATTGGAGACCACATAAGTAAAATTAAAAGTGGATACTTGTCCACCAAATGGACATGACAGGGAAGAGGAAGAAACAGTATGATATACCTTCTGGTACTAATAACTCAGTGTCTATGAGGCCCACAGGGCTTTCCTCAATATTATCTAGAACCTTAAAGACATTTCTCATAACCACTTAGTCGGTATTTGAAACTGAAGTGAACGTGATAAATCCATCTAAAAGGGTATTGACATGATCACCACTGATGTTAATTGTGATACAATTCCCTACCAATGGTTCTATAGGAGGCTTCATTTCTGCACTCCTACGTGTACTCAATTGTTGGAATAAGTACTGGATTTATTATCACTGTGATAAACATTTTTATGATAGTGAGGATCAAGGAGACAGATGTAACTCGTCTGTACCTCAACGTGATAACTAGATAAGCCTTTTCATTCTCTATCTCCCTCTGTCTCAACACTTCGTGATACAAAAGGGCTCATTGGTTCATTGATCTTTAATTCTTCTTTAATTATACCAGGTGTGGTTCCAAATGTATTACCACACCTATCTATAATGGTAATATCAGTTATTACTGCTTTCACTTATTCAGTCACTTGTCGATTCGTGTAATTATGTCAGACTTTCATATTTTCCTTTGGATATATCCTTAATTATAGTTCTACCTAGATCACATTTAGAGACTCCCAATCTTTAGAACAAGTTTTTTAAAAAGATAAAAATATGCTGTGTACTGGTAACAATGTGATTAACTGGTTTAACCCATTGACGGTGCATGTAATCCCCAGCGGTTGGGAGTCTCTAAATTTGATCTAGGTAGAACTATAATTAAGGATATATCCAAAGGAAAATATGAAAGTCTGACATAATTACACGAATCGACAAGTGACTGATTAAGTGAACACAGTAATAACTTATATTACCATTATAGATAGGTGTGGTAATACATTTACAACCACACCTGGTATAATTAAAGAAGAATTAAAAATCAATGAACCAATGAGCCCTTTTGTATCACGAAGTGTTGAGACAGAGGGAGATAGAGATTGAAAAGGCTTATCTAGTTATCACGTTGAGGTACAGACGAGTTACATCTGTCTCCTTGATCCTCACTATCATAAAAATGTTTATCACAGTGATAACAAATCCAGTACTTATTTCAATGACTGAGTACACATAGGAGTGTAGAAATGAAGTCCTCCTATAGAACCATTGGTAGGGAATTGTATCACAATTAACATCAGTGGTGATCATGTCAATACCCTTTTGGAAGGATTTATCACTTTCCCTTCGGTTTCAAATACCGACTAAGTGCTTATGAGAAATGTCTACTAGATAATATTGAGGAAAGCCCTGTGGGCCTCATAGACACTGAGTTATTAGTACCAGAAGGTATATCATACTGTTTATTCCTCCTTCCGGTCATGTCCATTTGGTGGACAAGTATCCACTTTTAATTTTACTTATGTGGTCTCCAATTACAGGAGATCTTATTGGTTGATTACCATTTTATTCTGTTACTAATAAAAGTGAAATATCTAGTTATCACATTGAGGTACAGACGAGTTACATCTGTCTCCTTGATCCTCACTATCATAAAAATGTTTATCACAGAGATAATACATCCAGTACTTATTCCAACAATCGAGTACACATAGGAGTGTAGAAATGAAGCCCTCCTATAGAACCATTGGTAGGGAATTGTATCACAATTAACAACAGAGGTGATCAAGTCAATACCCCTTTGGAAGGATTTATCACGTTCACTTCAGTTTCAAATACCGACTAAGTGCTTATGAGAAAAGTTTTTAAGGTTCTAGATAATATTAAGGAAAGCCCTGTGGGCCTCATAGACACTGAGTTATTAGTACCAGAACGTATATCATGCTGTTTCTTCCTCTTCCCTGTCATGTCCATTTGGTGGACAAGTATCCACTTTTAATTTTACTTATGTGATCTCCAGTTATAGGAGATCTTATTGGTTGGTTAAAATTTTATTCTATTACTAATAAAAGTTAAATATTAGTAACTGACTCTTTATTTTTTATAAGGGCCTACAGGTGCAGTCAATACTCTAAAATTCCAGATTTGGAGAAATCTTAGTGCATTGTCTCCATAGAATAACATAGGAACTAGTGAAGTGATATCAACTGAGAAGTTATCTCCATATTATCACCCCCCCCACTGACTATCTTTGGTAAAACTAATTTACATAATTACTATTTTCTAGGGCACTGATGTCTGTGCTCTGCTCTGTTCTGTCTTGGGGGACCCCAAACATTTTGCCACCCCAGAAAAATTTAACCCAAAACACTTTTTGGAAGAAGATGGTTCCTTCAAGAGAAATGATGCCTTCATGCCATTTTCAATAGGTATGATCCATCGTGCCAGGACTATACTTTTCTGGATACGGAGGAATGTGATGAATATGCATCTGAAAACTAGCTAAAATATTTTAAAAGTAAACATTTAAAGGATTAATTATACTAAATGTGGTTTACTTCTATTTATAGACTGTGACGCATATTTATTAAGCCAAAATTGGAGCAATTCTGGAGCAGAAGAGAGACACCCTTTTATCAAAGCAAAACTCATGTTACTTTCATTTAGACATTTTGGGGGGGATTCACTAAGCAGTGATAAAGTGGTGATAAAGGGGAGATGACTTCTCCAGTTCTTATATTATTCTATAGAACCAATTCACTAAGATTTTTTTCAGCTTTGGGGATCTTAGTAAATAGGCTCCATAGAATAACATAGAAAGTGGAGAAGTGATATCACTGGAGAAGTCATCTCCACTTTATCACCTCTTTATCACCGCTTAATGAATCTCCCCCTTCATTTAGTTTGTTTAATAATAAAGAACTTTATTTTAGCTTTCATGAATGGGGCTCGTTGAGCAATTTTGGAACCAGCTAAACATACTTTAGAGGCAAATAAACATTTTCATTGATTTTCATGTGGTTTGAACACCTTGAATGCTAGAGAGGCACCCAATGTACTTTTCTAACATTCAAGGGGTTACAATTTCCATTTAGAGCATTTTGAATTGTGGGAAATGCTGTGTCCTACCATGCAGTTGATTTGCTCTGGCCTTTCATATTAAATCAGTCCTGGAACTTGATGAAAGAAAAGAACCAACTATGCCCATTCTTATGTCTATTTGAAAAGAGATATAAATACATACAGGTTTGGTGCAATTTAATAAAGGTTGTACTGCTAATCATGGGCATATATTCAAAAAATAGAAAAAAAGGAAATAGAAAAGACAGGTGGATAACTAAAATCCACTCCTTATGTTTCAAATCTTTTTAGTTAGGGACATCAGAGTGATAGGAAGCCACCAAAAAAGAGACTAGTTCAGTACTATATATTCAGAGGTAATGGGAATGTTAAAACTCAGCTTTTATCGGACGTACAATAAAATGACTCACAGGTCAAATGTAACCGAACATATGTTAAAAACAACAGTAAAATCAAGTGTCTGTGAATTATATTTTATTCTCTCAGTGAAGGTGACTGAACAACCCCATAACAAAATAATGCAACACTTGTTGCCATGTACTGATTTCTACATGTGAGATGGTCTATTTAGCCACACAACGTATAAGTATAAATATACTAATTATATAATGCATAAGCAGGGCCTCTGCAGTTATCTAATTAGTATCTTTATACTTATACTTTGTGTGGCTAAATAGACCACATCACATGTAGAAATCAGTACACGGTAACAAGTGTTGCATTATTTTGTTACAGGGTTGTTCAGTCACCTTCACCGAGAGATTAAAATATCATTCACAGACACTTGATTTTACTGTTATAAAAAGTAATCTCCAATTTATCACCTCTTTATCACTGCTTAGTGGATCTCCACCTAAGATTTCTTCAACTTTGGAGATCTTAGTGAATATGCTCCATAGATTAGCATAGGAATTGGAGAAGTGATATCACTGGAGAAGTCCTCTCCACATTATCACCTCCTTATCATTGCTTAGTGAATCTCCCCCTTCACGTTTTTTAGTGTAAATGAATAAAGAAGATTGTTTTCATAGTTTCTCTTTCATTACATTGTGTGTTCGATAGTGCAACCTTCTCTGTTTCTTGTTACCATTATATTGAGCTGAGGGAGCCCTTGACGAGCGCATTGATTCACATAAAGAGTGTGATATGGCACTCAAGTCTTTGTGATTTTTGTATCCTGACAGCATGCCTATAGAGCCGCTGAACTACTCTCTTTCTTTGATAACTTTAGTTCCAGGTAGGGATGGGAGAAAATTTTCACCTCAAACTGAAATCGGTGAATCATGGCACTTTCTGCCTGGCGAAAGTCTGGGGAAAGGCCCTGCGTTTCAATGGACACAGATGTCCCCCAATTAACTGAATCAATGAATCAATCCGAGACTTTTGAGAAATCATATAACAAGGTGCTTACTAAGAAGTAGGAGACTTGAATATAGTCTCGGATTGATTCATTGATTCAGTTAATTGGGGGACATCTGTGTCCATTGATACGCAGGGCCTCTGCATTATATAATTAGTATCTTTATAGTTACACGTTGTGTGGCTAAATAGACCACATCACATGTAGAAATCAGTACACGGTAACAAGTGTTGCATTATTTTGTTACGGGGTTGTTCAGTCACCTTCACTAAGAGAATAAAATATCATTCACAGACACTTGATTTTACTGTTGTTTTTAACACATGTTCAGTTACATTTGACCTGTGAGTCATTTAATTGTTCATCCAATAAAAGCTGAGTTTTAACATTCCCATTACCTCTGAATATATAGTACTGAACTAGTCTCTTTTTTGGTGGTTTCCTATCACTCTGATGTCCTAAATAAAATTATTTCAGACATAAGGAGTGGCTTTTAGTTATCCACCTGTCTTTTCTATTTTCTTTTTTTCTCTTTTTTGTCTATTTGAAAAGTTCAGATTTATTTAATCTTCAGAATAGCCTTAAAGTTTCTGCAAGAGTTCTAACATTCACTTACTGGTTTAGCTTCTTCCACTTCTGTTGGGATGCTGTTCCATGTATCTATGTCTCATTGTGTAAAATTCTTTTTCACATTTTTTCTATTTACAAAGCATCCTGTAAATTTCATAGAATTATATGTTAACATTTCCATACCTTGACAGAACATAAGATAAACGAGGATAAATATATTTTTCTTTTTTTTATGTCCCCTTTTCATTCACTGTATCTACAATTTCCTCTCTCTCTCTCTTCAGGAAAGAGGATGTGCTTAGGGGAGGGACTGGCTAGGATGGAGCTGTTTTTGTTCCTCACGACCATCTTACAGAGCTTCACAATGAGCTCAGAGACACAGTTCACAGATTCAGACATATCCCCGAGGATGACGGGCTTCGCCAATGTCCCCATATCTTATCAACTGTCATTTGTGCCCCGTTAATGTTTAGGGTAGAAATTACCTATTGCTTTTCCCTAAATCTCTGAACAACCTGTTTCTCTCTGGCTGTTTGACTAGTCACAATGTCGTCAGAGTAATCCCTTCACCCCTCAATATACCACTCCCTAAAATCATCTTATGTTCAATTTAAATCCTCCTTAAATTCCTCCTACCCTCCTCCAATTACTCATAACTGCTCAGTAATCTACATCAACTGATCCATATAAATTCTTCCTATAACTCCTGCTATTGTTCCATTTAACTCCTTCCTTTAAGTCCTATTGTTCCATATAACTCCATCCTATTACTTTTCCTATTTATCATATAACTGCTCCCTATACATCCTCCTATTGCACCATATAACGCTTCCCTATAACTCCTCCTATTGCTCCATATAACTTCTCCCTATAACTCCTCCTATTGTTCCATATAACTCCTCCCTATAACGCCTCCTATTGCACCATATAACACTTCCCTATAACTCCTCCTTTTGTTCCATATAACTCCTCCTATTGTTCCATATAACTCTTCCCTATAACTCCTCCTATTGTTCCATATAACTCCTTCCTTTAAGTCCTATTGCTCCATATAACTCCACCCGATTACTTTTCCTATTTATCATATAACTGCTCCCTATACATCCTCCTATTGCACCATATAATGCTTCCCTATAACTCCTCCTATTGTTCCATATAACTTCTCCCTATAACTCCTCCTATTGTTCCATATGACTCTTCCCTATAACTCCTCATATTGATCCATATAACTCCTCCCTATAAAGCCTCCTATTGTTCCATATAACTCTTCCCTATAACTCCTCCTATTGTTCCATATAACTCCTCCCTATAACTCTTACCGGTAATATTGCTCCTAATAGCCTCTGTGTATTGCCTGTCATAACATTGCATATTTAGTCTTAGTATTTCCTCTTTTTACTTCGTATGTTCTCCTCCATAAATAATGTGATGTTCTTGTGGTCACTAACAGATTTTTTTATCTTTTGTTTTTATTAAGTTCTTCATGGGTAGTAATGTAATTCACAATGGTGCTTGTTGGTTTAACATACTTGTGTCATGAGAATATTACAGTGTACAATCAAACATTTACATGATAAAACTGTACATATACATATGCATAATGTGCTTCTTGTGGCTTAGAATCCATTTTTTCATAGCCCAGTATAGGAAAAAAAAGAATTGCTATATATAGGTAAGGATATAATTATAGTCATGATAATTATCATCTGACATCTCTTGATGATGATTTTGTACTCTTTCCAATCTATCTTATATTAAAGTGAAGTTTTTTAAAGTGAAATCCTTTTGGTAGAAGGGTTTTGAGAGTGTTGCTCAGAATCAATAACCACATCTTGCATTTCAGAAGCTCACCTACTCTAGAAGGGCTCTGGTAGGCAAGCATTTTGTTCCTATCAGAAACAGAGAAGGCTGCACCATTGAATGCACATTGTAATGAACGAGGAAATATAAAAAAATCTTCTTTATTCACCCAGAGTAATAACATGAAATGTTTATTCATGAATAAGCATTGTAAACATGAAATGTGTTGACTATTGAAGCTGATTCTGGTTGAATATTTCTGTAAATATATATTATGAATGTCTCGTGAACACCTGGGGGGAGATTCACTAAGCAGTGATAAAGAAGCGATAAAGTGAAGATGACTTCTCCAGTTTATCACTTCTCCAATTCCTATGTTATTCTATAGTGCCTATATACTAAGATCTCCAAAGTTGAAGAAATCTTAGTGAATAGGCTCCATAGAGTAACAGAGGAATTGGAGAATTGATAACACTGGAGAAATTATCTCCACTTTATCACCTCTTTATCACTGCTTACTGAATCTCCCCCTAAGATTTCTTCAACTTTGGAGATCTTAGTGAATATGCTCCATAGATTAACATAGGAATTGGAGAAGTGATATCACTGGAGAAGTCCTCTCCACATTATCACCTCCTTACCATTAGTGAATCTCCCCCTTCATGTTTTTTAGTGTGAATGAATAAAGAAGATTGTTTTCATAGTTTCACTTTCATTACATTGTGTGTTCGATAGTGCAACCTTCTCTGTTTCTTGTTACCATTGTATTGAGCTGAGGGAGCCCTTGACGAGCACATTGATTCACATGAAGAGTGTGATATGACACTCAAGTCTTTGTGATTTTTGTATCCTGACAGCATGCCTATAGAGCGGCTGAACTACTCTCTTTCTTTGATAACTTTAGTTCCAGGTAGGGATGGGTGAAAACTTTCGCCTCAAACTGAAATCGGCGAATAATGACACTTTCTGCCTGGTGAAAAATTTCCAGCAAAAAGAGCCGTTTTTCCACTTTTTTCCTCCTTTTCAGCCCCTTGAAATCAATGGGAAGAAAAATATTTCTCCACCATACAAAAGTTTTCTACAGCCATATAAAAGGGTGTCAGGCTCTCACAGCAGCCATTCTGTGTTTGTGAGAGGAGAGACCAGCATGTTTTTAGCTAGAGGAGATAGGCAAATAAAGGGGAACTGAAGCTTAGTTTAGGGAGTCATTTAGGTAGGACATTTGTTCTCTGTAATAGGGGAGTCTGGGGGCACTATGGGGAGTAGAAGGGAGGAAGGAGGTTGTTCCCCAAATACTCCTAAATTCCATGTGACTGACTGGCAAGACACAGGCAGCTGGGGACCTATTTGCTTGCTGATCTTGCTGTTATTGTGTCTGTGCTGGGTGGGGAAGTCTAGGGAAAGACGTTGTTGATTTTGTTTTTCAGTTATAATTTTTTTTGGACAGACTGTGATAAGACAACAGGGTGGACAACATAAAAAAATAAATAAATAAATAAATAAAAAGAAAATAAAAAAATAAAAAAGAATAAAAAAAATAAATATTTGAGGTGACAGTGACAGACAGCTACCTGGAATTAGACAAGGCGTCATACAGCTACATCAGTTGTGTTGTGCACTGTACAGTAAAAAAACACAGTGTAGTAGCGTAATGTCCAGAAAATGCACAAGGGGAAGGGGGAGGGTTGGAGCAGTGCAGGAACGTGAGAGTAAAGTAGTAGTTCAAAAACTGACTGCAGTAATGGTTGCTGCAGCGTGTGCACTCAATGATGATGATCCCTCTACTTCAAGGGAGGATGCAGTTTGTCAAGGTCACAGCAAAACTAGTTCCAGAACCACCAGTGCCAGTAGAAACCATATAATAAGAGCACTGACGACAACAACAAGTTGCATTCAAGTGTTGATGATGCTGGCAGTAGCATAATAGAGGAAGGTGTAGCAGCTGAAACGCTTGAGACAAACAAGCACCAAAACACCCATAGTAGGGAACTTTGTTACAGTAAAAGTAAAAAGAAATTAAGACCTCCAAAAGCTTAGGGGGATATAAGGGTAGTGGGCAAGAATTATCAGGTGATGCTGATGCTGCTGAGGATGACCTAATGATGACTGATGATGATGCAGATCTAGAATATATCCCTCCAGCATCCTTCTCTTGTTCAGCAGAAAGTCAAAGGTTGAATCTTCCACCACATACATACACAAATCACTCCATACCAGTCCCCCACCACCACCACTACAATACACATCTGCCGCATTGTAGGTTGTACTTTATTTTTTTTTATTACTTGATATCATCCTGAATATGTGCCAGTGTCACTTAAAAGAAAGTGTTGTGGGCAAAGAACAAATGCACTCTGCATGCTAACACATTTTTCAAGCCATATTTTGCTGCTGACTCACAACTTTAACTTTCAGCCACTGATTTCTAAACTTCAGCACTCACAAGAAGTAATATTACAGTGGGAAATGTAGTACCTATAGGAAATATAGGCGAAAATGTGTTTAAATAGGCAGAAAATGCGTTAACATAGGAGGAAAATGTGTTAAAACACGCAAAAAGGAGGAACATTTTGCATAGGCGGAAAGGAGACATTTTTGCGCAGAAAAAGCGAAAAATCGGCACGTTTTTGCAAAATGTTTCATGGGAAATGTTTCACACTTTTTGCCCACCTCTTGTTCCAGGCAGCCTATAAAGCAGAGCAGCTCTTTCTGAATATGTAGTTGATGATTTTTTTAACCCATGAAGACCAGAGTGGTGTATGATGCATTGTGACTGTTCTAGACCATGAGGGTTAAGCAAGCAGAATATTAAAGAATAATTTTACTAAGTATGTAGCACAAAGCAACCAAATTTGCTAAAATTATGTTATATCATATTTAATTTAAAGGGGAACTACCACCCCGCAATAACTTAACCTGCATTCATTCTTCATCTGGCGACTAGCTGCTTAGTAGTGCTAGTCACCAGAAATATTACCTGGTTCCGAAGATTTCGCCGTTTTACCGATGCTCACAGGAGCAGGAAGCACGGACATCTCGTCACAGTGACGTCCGTGAGCCTGCGCTGTCAGTCCCTTTTGGAGCCAAGTTATTTGGCCATATTATAGCCATGTTATTTGGTCGTGTTGCCTGTTAACACATTTGGTGATAATGATGAGTTTGTTGCGTTGGTTTGTAATATGTTATAGATGTCCCTAACATCGAAGGGGTTAATAAAATGTTTACTGTGGGCACAATTAAATGAGACAAACTGAGTTTGGTATCTACATATAATTACACTTTCCGGGAACCAAACTTCAGTAATTATCAACCACTAGATCAGCATTTCCATTAATAATCAGAAGGAATCTAGCTGGGAAGTTGCTGCCCTCAGTAGTGTAATGGTTAAATTGATTTTTCTCCATTAGATACAAAATTGGAAATGGCAACAGTGGGAACTCGATTATATTTTCTAATTTATAATAATCAATATTATTTATAGCTTTTTCTCCCACATGAGAATCAAAAGCTCTTATAGCACTGAAGAGAACAATTTAAAGGGATAGTAATACTTCGTTTTATCTTTATTTTATTTTGTAGGCATTAAAAAAACATGAAGAACGATATAAGTCTTATCTCACAAACCTTTATGGTTTGAGAGATATTCACAAGCAAAGTTTCCCCTCCCGCCCCTTTTACCTAGTGTAAGCCATCTCTTCTCAGATGTGGAATCCAGTCTATAGACCAGACAGATAACAGAAGGGGACAATCTTCTTCCTATGAGAACAATGAAAGCTCTGCCCCCCTTGACAAGCTTTTCAGGTTTTTACCTTATCTTAATTGAAGATTGTCCCTCTCTGCAGTCTACCTGGGCACCTCCCTTCTGATCTGGCTGAGCAGTGTTACATCAGTAAAAAGGGTGGGAGGGGGATACTTTGTCATTGAATTACTCTTGTACTACAACTCTGACAGAATTGAAATAACACTCTCCAAAGTCCAAATACTATGATGATTAATTAGAGCTGCTTTTATTATCAAACATTACTATCCCATTAAGAGAAAATGGTAATGGACAAGAGGGCTATAGGCATTCTGGTATGTTAATCAGATGGTTGTATTAACAAATGTCTTTAGTCTTTTATACAACGGCTATGGTCATCTGACTCGTTGTCTGTGACTGAACAAGACAAAGAGCTCAAGAATGTCAGTGCTGCATACATGAAAGCCTGGACCCAAAAAGAACATAAGAAGATTCTGAAATATAGTGATGATCAAACCCATAAACAGAAGAGAAAAGTGCCACAATCATATAATACTGTTATAGTGTATCAATACTGACATAAAAGATTTTTATTCTACTCACATGTTGAGGATGTCAGATGGTTGATATCAACAAATCTGACTCCAAATGCACACAGAGAATTATACCGTCTCCGTTCGGGTAACACAAAGGAACGTCCTCTGGATGAACAAGCGGGGACTGGCGTATTAATTCAAATAAAAAGTTTATTATATAAAAGCAAGGATATATAACACTTATGCATTTTGCAGTCACAAAAGCTGCTTTATCAAAGCTAAAACAAGCCATCACAATTAAAAAAAAGATATATAAAATAAGCCACCACCCCATTCAAACCAGAAACACTTTGTAGACCATTCCAAAGAAGTATTTCTTTTTAAATTGCGCTGTTGCAGCTCTGCTGAAGAGGCACCTGTCAGTCCCCGACCAGTAACTCCTGCTGTCAGCTTACAGCTGATGTTAGGAGAAGCGGAGGGAGAGGGTAACTTTACTGGAGTATATCTCACAAACCATAAAGGTCTGAGAGATAGGACTTTTTGAAAATACGTTATTTTTGTAAAATCTAACATATAGAATCAACTTTATTTTGGGCATTACTAACCCTTTAAGCAATGTTTTGCACAACTGTGTTGTCCATTAGGGGTTAAATGCTCATATGCTAGACACACCTATCATGCCTGTTTCTAGAATCTCCAAAGCGTTACAAATGACTCCACTCCGCACTCATTCTTCTACTATAGGGAGGATGATATTTCCTGGGTCAGTGATCCATCAGAATTACTAGATATAAAATATAGTAAATAATAGTCTAATCATATTATAAAGCTATTTGATGTCATCATGTAAAAACATTATTTCTGTCAAAACAAACATTACAGCAGATGACTTTTGCATAACAACTTTGTTTTTGTTTTTTTAATCTGTTCCTGATCATATGCTGATCATGCTAATTATGAGTATTAGGAACAATCAACAAAGCTGGAGGAAGACAACTTTAATTGAGACAGAAGGTTCTATGTAACAAACACATGCTAACACCACATTTCTTTCTTAAAGGGAATAATTGCATAATGTAGGAAATGTATATTTCTAAGAGTTAGTTTTATAAGTCCAACAAGTGAACTGTCAATATATAAAGTATCTTTAAAGGGATAATAATGTTTCACAAAAAAACAGCTGCAGTTAATCTTCATAGTATTTGGGCCGTGGAGAGTGTTATTTCATTACTGTCAGAGTTGTAGTACAAGAGTAATTAAATGATAAAGTATCCTCCTCCTTCCCTTTTTACTGATGTAACACTACTGACCTCAGAGCAGCAAGACTGTCCAGATGGATCGCAGAGAGGGACAATCTTCAGTGATCATAAGGAAAACCCTGAAAATCCTGTCAAGGGGGCCAGGGTTTTCCTTCTGATCACAGTAAGAAGATTGTCCCTTGTTGTGATCTGTCCGGTCAAGAGACCAGATTCCACATCTATGGGGAGGCGGCTTACACTAGGTAAATGGGGGCAGGAGGGGGATACTTTATCATTCAATTACTCTTGTACTACAACTCTGACAATATTGAAATAACACTCTCCATGGCCCAAATTCTATGAATATTAATTGGAGCTGCTGTTTTTGTGAAACATTACTGTCCCTTTAGATGTGGAATATGGTCCTGATCCAACTCACAACAAGGGACAATCTTCTTACTGTGATCATATGGAAAACCCTACCCCCTTGACAGGATGTTCAGATTTTTCCTTATGTTCACTGAAGATTGTCCATCTCTGTGATCCATCCGGACAGTCTTGCTGCTCTGAGGTGAGCAGTGTTATATCAGTAAAAAGGGCGGGAGGTGGATAATTTATCACTCAATTACTCTTGAACTACAACTCTGGCAGTACTCTCTGTGGTCCATGTACTATGTAGATTAGTCAGAGCTGCTTTACTATCCCTTTAAAGGAAAACTATTTTTAAATAGGCTCATGTACTGTTGATAATTGTTTAACCACTTTCATAGACATGATATCTAGAACTAGTTAGGTATGTTGTCTCTTAAAAAAAGGGCACAAGGGCAAGATCCATAGGGGCCATTAGGATTTGCTTGACATTGTAAGGTGAATTGGGGGTTAAGAACTGAAAGTGCTAGTTCTGTCTATCTTTTTTTTTTTATATTTATTTTTATTGAGAGAATGACAGGGTACAATAAAGATGCAAACATTTTTTGTAAAGTTGATACCTTTATTGGCTAACTAAACAGATTTAAAATGCAAGCTTTCAAGACTTCTTAGGTCTCTTCCTCAGGCATGTTATACAGATAAATATGAAAACTTCTCTTTTAAATACAAGTACACATTACATTGTTTATAATGGAAATCAGATAAGAACGTTAGTCCAGATACAGATTCCTTGGTCAGTCAATGGTAGAGGATGTGATTTAAATAGCATTCTTCCTCTGGGTCCAGGTATTTATGATTCCAGAGGGACTGTCGTAAAAGTTAATTCACCATTAAGTACTGTGACAGAAATTCCCTGTCCCTGTTCATGCCATAGGTCAAAGAGTCAAATTGTAACATTAATTTTACCTCCCATAATTTTCTGTCCCTCTGATTGCAAAATTGTCCCATTAGTACAGTCAATTTAATATCCCTGATACTGTGCCCACTTTGGCAAAAATGTTCTCCCACTGGTGTCTCTGTCTTTTTGGTGTTAATGCTGGATCTGTGGGAATTAAACCTCTTATGTAATTTCTGTCCCGTTTCCCCCACATAAAGAGCTGTTGGGCATTTTGCACACATGATAAGGTATATTACATTGGATGATTTGCAGGTGAAATTACCATTGATCTTATGGTGTAAATGGGTGTTTGGTATGGGTATCTTGTCTGTGGTATAAATGTGTGCACAGGTTTTACACCTACTTTGTAGGCAGGGTAATGTGCCATTTTTTGTATTTTTGTTCAGGGAACTCCTTACCATCAGTTGCTTTAAATTGGGAGGCTGTCTGAGGGAGAGTAAGGGAGGCTGTGGAAATTTGTTCTTAAGTCTTTCATCTGTGTGTAAGGTTGCTTGAAGTTATCTTGATATTTTGCGCAGAGCTTCAACCTGGGGGTGGTAAGTGACAACAAGTGGCACACAGTTTCCCTTATGCTGTTCTTTGTAGCTCAACACATCTTTTCTTGGTATGTGAGTAGCTTTCTGTGCTTTACCTTGATACATAGCACATATGAAAAAGCCTACATGATATAGTACACACATGTCAACAGATAGTACAAATGAAAGTGAGCGGGTAGATATCTCACAGCAAATAAAATAAAAAAAAAAAGAGATACATCTCAAGTTGTTGCAGGAGACTGTCGTTTAAATTTAAATTTATCCTGGAATCAAGAGAGAAAAATAGAAAGAAATGATAGAAGAGAAGAAAGAAACAAAGGAAAGGGAGAGAAAGAGAAAGACAGGGAATGGGAGTAGTGTGAGAGAGGGAGGGGGGGAGAGATCGGCTTCGGGACAATCAAAAAAGGAATCTACTAGAGAAAGGAGAGTCAGGTATTCCCTGGGCGTTCCACTACCGATTTCCAGGTCGTAATGAAAGTGGAGAGGTAGCTAACATCTAGGACCTGTTTGATTCTTGCTATTCTCATGAGGATCAAGTGGTCTCGAGCTCTCGAGTGCCATTCTGCTAATGATGGAGGGTCAACATCCTTCCAGTGAGCTGGGATCAGTGACTTAGCCGCAGATAATAATAACAGCAGAATACGGCGTTTGCGTAGCGGAATATCGGACAATCCCAAAAAGAAAAGGACCAGCTGGGGAGTCTTTGGTAGGAGTTCTGTCTATCTTAAAGGGATAGTAATACTTCATTTTAACTTTATTTTATTTTGTAGGCATTAAAAAAACATGAAGAATGATATAAGTCTTATCTCTGAAACCTTTATGGTTTAAGAGATATTCACAAGCAAAGTATCCCCCCCTGTTCAGCCAGATCAGAAGGGAGGGGCCCAGGTAGACTGCAGAGAGGGACAATCTTCAATTAAGATAATGGAAAAAGCTGAAAAACTTGTCAAGGGGGGAAGGGCTTTCATTGTTTTCATACAAAGAAAATTGTCCCCTTCTGTTATCTGTCTGGTCATACAACCAGACTCACATCTGAGAAGAGATGGCTTACACTAGGTAAAAGGGGCGGGAGGGGATACTTTGCTTGTGAATATCTCATAAACCATAAAGGTTTGAGAGATAAGACTTATATCATTCTTCATGTTTTTTTAATGCCTACAAAATAAAATAAAGTTAAAACGAAGTATTACTATCCCTTTAAAGAACTTTTTCCTCTACAGAAGCTGGATGCTATTTGAGATAAATGCTAGTTATTTGTCCAGGCAATTAAATTAAATGTAGCCTTCCTACGAATCACTTTTTTATATACTTGTAATAGAATCACCTCTAAGGGCCCTATCTACAAAGACAATAGAGCAATTACGGGGCAAACTAATGGCACACTCCCATTGAATTTACTGGGACCTTTCACCTGTCTTGAATGCCGGAGAGTTGTATTGTGTGACACATTAGAGTGCAGTTCTGGGGCAAACCATGAAACCATCCCCAAGACATATGTCAGGTGCTGTTGCTATCACTTAGCCCCTTAATTGTTCTGTGACACATTTTTCAGGGGTTATATTGCAATAGGCATCAGCCTGCTAACATTTTTTTCAAGTCTTATGATGTCATTCTCTTATGATGTCATTCTCAGCCTGCTAAAAATTGCTTCAAAGCTTATGTTGCCATAGGACTACTCAGCCTGCTAACAACGTGTCTCTAGAGTGTCACTGGATAGAATGGAAGCAGGGTAGCTCTCTTGCTCCTCTGAATTGCCACTATTGATCTCCCAGCTGAATTGGCTAGGAGATCAGTAGATGGTGGGGGGGTGAGGAGGGGTCCTGATGCCCCACCAAAAGGTCTGACTTTTAATAAAATATAATCCTTTGAATGCCACAGAGGTATCCAAAGCATTGCAACACAATGCTGTAGGAGGCAAATATAGTTGTTGATACAGGTACATCTCCCTGTCTACAAAAGAGGTGTGAAACCTGTGCACACATTTACACCACAGACAAGGTACCCATACCAAACACCCAGTTACACTATAAGATCAATGGTACCTTCACTTGTAAATCATCCAATGTAAGATGCACCTGGACTCCAAAACCAGGAAGTAACCCTAAACTGGACAGATACATAGAGAACTTCAGGAACAGAGTCACTACAGAAATACTGGAGAAACAATATGAACCATCACACAACCTAACCCACAAGGAACAGAAAGCCATTCAGTCACTAAAGAATAACCAGGACATTATTATTAAAGGGGAACTATCACCCCGCAATAACTTAAGGTTGACTTATTGCTCACCCGGCGACTAGCTGCTTAGTAGCGCTAGTCGCCAGAAATCTTACCCGGTTCTGCAGATATCGGCGTTTTACAAGAGCAGGAAGCACGGACGTCTCTTTACAGTGACGCCAGTGCGCCTGCGCTGTCAGTCCCTTTTGCACCGTGCGATGCAAAAGGGACTGACAGCGCAGGCGCACGGACTTCACTGTGAAGAGACGTCCGTGCTTCCTGCTCTTGTAAAATGCCGATATCTGCAGAACCGGGTAAGATTTCTGGCGACTAGCGCTACTAAGCAGCTAGTCGCCAGGTGAGCAATAAGTCAACCTTAAGTTATTGCGGGTTGATAGTTCCCCTTTAAGCCTGCAGACAAGGGGGAGCTGTTGTTATTATGAACACTGCAGACTACATTCAATAAGCAAATAGGCAACTCTCTGATGAAAGAAACTATGTGAAATTACAAGATGATCCCACAAAAAATGTACAAAACAACTTAATAGGATCATAAAAGAACTGCCCTCCAACACTGGAGAACAGATCAGGCCCCTAATACCAGCAGATCCAAAAATCGGCTCCTTCTACTTGCTACCAAAAATACAAAGAAGGAAACCCAGGAAGACCCATAATCTCAGGAATTGGTACACGCACAGAGAATATCTCTGACTGGGTAGAAAACCCTGGTAAAACTAACACCCAGCTTCCTTCAGGACACTACGGATCTTCTAAACAAATTAGCTGACTCGGGCCCCATTCCAGAGAGCACCATTCTGGCCACTATGGATGTAGAATCCCTTTACACCAACATTCCACACACAGATGGCTATCATGGTGCCCGTACTATTGCTGGCGACATTATTACTATGTCTCTTCCTGAATCAGTTTTATTGGCTACATGGTGTTGCTCCACCCAGTAAATACCTTTATATATTGAGCCCTGTCACTTCTGCAGGGCCCTTTCGTGGTGTTTCCGTTACCAGTGCTTGTTTCTGAATTCGTATGTTTCCTGTGTATGACCCGGACTGCCTGACTACTCTGCCTGAATCGTTCCTGCTCTGTGTACCAACCCAGATTGGCTGACGTTCCTGCTCTGTGTACCAACCCGGCCCTGCTGACGTTCCTGCTCTGTGTACCGACCCGGCCTTGTCTCTACCCCTCCGGTATCCGGTTGTGGGCCATACGGCAGTCTCTCTCTCTCTCCCTGTTCATGGACAGATCCTCTGTTGCCTCCGCTGCTCAGGCAGCCAGTTGCTGTAACCTGATCAGTATTGTGCCTTGTGATCTCATTCGGTGTTGGGTGTCCCGCTGTAGCACCATGGTATGCTTGACCCATACTGCCTTAGCTGAGGTTGGTCTCCTGGGCACCTCACGCTGTCTCCATCTGGTACTCGATTCTGGGTCTGAGCATTCATTAACCCCTTGTGGGTTGATGCCTGGCACATTGGGTACAGCTTTAGCAGTCTCTGATTGGCATTACTCCGTGCCTCCGTGGCAGACCTCCTCTGGCAGCTCTGGTAGTCAGTCATTGTCCAGGTACCTTGTTGCTGTTGCTGCCTTGGTCGTCATTGTGTCACTCTCTGCGTAGAGAGTATTTTAAGGGCCATTGTGCTATTAGGGCCTACCCGTCCTCCTGGCCTAATAGTAATCTATATCTGTATCATTTGGACTCACACGAATCGTGCCTGACCTGTGTCAGTATAGTACTGTATATATATATACTGGACCTGTGTGGGTACTGTTAACTGAAACCTGTCCTGTGTCAGTATAGTATTGTATTATATATATATATACTGGACCTGTGTGGGTATTTTGTTCTACAACCTGTCCTGTGTCAGTAATATACTGTTGCATACATACTGGACCCACGAGGGTTATTCATTTACTGCTTTCTTTAATAAAATTGCATTTTACCCAAACCTTCCGTGTCTGAGTGTCAATAAAACCATTACAGTATGAAAGGGCCATGACCACAGATGGTACAGGTGAAGGAAATGCACAAAATATCCATTGGAATATGGATTTACATGAGCAGCGTTTGGCCCAGTTGGCTCTGGCCATACAAACTATACTAGAGTGCACCACTCATCTTGACAAACCAGTACAAGCCCCTGTGGTCTCCCCCGTTATGACACCAGGAGCTCAATCCTTGACACAGGCCAGCTTGAGTAGAGGGTTAACTGCCACTGTTCCACTACCTCTGAGATATGATGGTAAACCCACCCTATGCAGAGTATTCATTAACCAATTAGATATTTTTCTGGTGTTAACTCCTCAAGCCTTTCCTAGTGACCGAAGTAAGGTGGGCTTCATGATTTCGTTGCTAATGGGCCGAGCATTGACATGGGCCAACCCCTTGTGGGAATCAGACAAACCTTGTACTAAGAACTTCAGGGAGTTCTTACGGGCATTTTGTAGAGTTTTTGAAGTCCCAGGAAGAGCCGCCTCTGCTGCCAAAAGATTAATGGAGATCCAGCAAGGGTCTTGTACGGTTGCGGACTACGCTATTGAATTTCGTACACTGGCAGCAGAGGTATGCTGGAATAATGAGGCGCTGGTGGCAGCTTTTGCTCAGGGATTGTGTGATCCTATTAAGGATGAGACAGCAGCCAGAGACTTGCCAAACGATCTAGAAGATTTCATTGATTTTGCCATACTAATTGAATCCCGCATAAGAGAGCGAATGGCGGACCGTAAGCAGCAGGCCAGAAATTTGGGACAGGCAAATCTAAGTTTCTCACCCATGCCTCCCTCACCTCCCATGCCTCCTGAGCGTAGTCAAGGAAATAGTGAACCAATGCAGTTAGGTTTCACTAAGCTGACCAAGGAGGAACAGGCTCATCGTCGCAGACAGGGCCTCTGCCTATATTGTGGCAAAGCTGGGCATTTACTACGTACCTGTCCTGTACGGCCGGGAAACGGGTGCACCTAGGGTACCTTGGGGGACAGGCCCTAGGTGGTGTTCAGAAGTCCCTAGATCTGATAAATCAGAAACCCACCATCCAGGCTGTAATTTCTTGGGCTGACATCTCAGTGGAGGTGCTGGCCCTGGTA